>JARTUT010002254.1:0-101466 GCA_030674115.1 Micraspis discolor | reverse complement strand
TTTACTTACCGTTACTTCCTAGTGTTATAGTGATATTATTTATTTTCTCGTTTTTATCTTGTTGGGTGGAGCTTATATTTGTTGCTCTATTATATTAACATTTCGCCACTCCCAATTTAGTATTCAGTTGGTGGTTTGAATTAAAATTTAGATATTGACTTCAGCTTGTTGGTTTTTTGTATACACTACTTCTTGGGATTCCATTCCGTTTATGAACAAGTACATGTAAAATGGAAGTTGTTTATCTTTCTCGACATCCATTGTAAATTTAATATATTCTTCTTAATTGTCAAGATAATAAAGATAAACAACTTTCATTTTACATGTACTTGTTCATAAAATTTTTGCATCTGCGTGCTTGATTTTATTTGGGTTCATATCTTCATCACTATTGGTCCCATCAACTCTAGATACTCAAGATCCTTCTCCTCTATAATTTTTAGCATCTTCAACCCATTGATATAATTATAACATTTGGGTGAACTTACTTATCAGTTTGTAACCTAATTTTGGAAGTGTCTGGATAGTCATGTCTTATTTGCTGAATTTTTGCTATGAACTTTAAGGTGACATATTGCATCTAAAAATTTTGCGACATCATCCCCGTCATCAAGTTCCGAAAGAATATGTACTAAGACTTTCTTCGTAATGAAAATTTTCCAATTTTATAGCATTTTTATCCATAATATCCATAAATATCGAAACTGTGGGGTTTATCGATAGAAACAGTGAAAATTTTCACTTATCAATTCCTCTTCAGAGCAGTGTCCAGCATTTGGGCTTTTTCAAAAGCCGTTGATTTCTCAAAATTGATTTAACTTGTTTACAAAAGGAATCTTGAAACAAATCTTAAAACTGCCGAAATCGTCCACGCCTCTTGAATGCCCTTGAATTAATTGCTTTCCCAGTGAGAAGAGGTATATCAGTACCATCGCCGTTTATGAAAGCTAGAAACGTGATTCATTCTTTGCTTGATCATCTGCCGTGTCTTGTTACTTCCTTGTTAAAGTTTCATCTGGTACTTACTTCTTTAAAACGTCGGACTTGTCAGCATTATGAATTTGCAAGGGATGGAGATCATGATCTACTATTTCTTGTCTAAGTTAAGCCATAAAGGAGCTATCATTAGATAATTTCTCTAAGCAGATTTCAAGATGCCTCAGCCCATGCCTTCTTTTCAAATTCAAAAGCTAGCCTAGATTTTTAAACGGAACACGAATATATTCGCTTCATCGTTTCCAGGAATACAATTCTCTTTCATTGTAGGATATTCTACTTTCTGTGAAGTTTCACAAAAACCTGTTCCAGAAAGACAAATTCCAATTAATGAGATATTGATCACTATTACGCTCAGCTAAATCTGGAATGTTGAATGATTGTTTGGGCTATTACCATCATCTATTGTGGATGTAATGATTTCCGACGTTTCGATAGACATCTTCTATCTTTATCAAGGAGAAAAGTAAGAAACCTTTTGAAAATTATCAATTTTCAAAAAGTCAATTGACAGAAGTCATGAAAGAAAATGAACGATGTTATATACTCATCTGTGATATGATGATCTTTTTAAGTTGGATCGAACTATCGGCGTCCAAACTTCTGGCAGATCTATAGATGGAGCACTTATGGAATCAGGTGTTATTTTCATAAATGCTGCTTCTTTGAATTTTCTTCTTGCAAGTTTTTCTTCTTTGGATATTATTGATGCTTCATCCCACTTTATACGATGATTCTCATCTACAGCATGTTGGACCAACCTGGATTTGTCGCTGTCTAGTACTCGTAGAAGCTTCTGAGGTTCTTTTATTCGTACATTCAGAGGGCGTTTAGTTTCTCCGATGTAAGATCTTCCGCACTCATAAGGTAATTCATATATTCAGTTCTTTGTCCTTTGTGTCTCATTATTATGCTTAACTTTTGTAAGTTTAGCTCTGATAGTGTCTTGAGTTTTGCATGCAGTCGTTATGTTGTATCTATTTCCAATTCTTCTCATTTTCTCCGACAAACCTTTTACATAAGGAATTACGGTTTTAATGGTCTCATTTATATCTGTTGGTTCAGGTTGACTTTCTCTTGTTCGTCTAGCTTTTTCTAATATCTTTCTGGGGTAGCCATTGCTTCTAAGAGTTTTCGGATTGTTATTTATTTCTTCATTTTGGTCTTCTTCAGTGCAACAAATATTTATTGCTCTATCAAATAAACATTTTGCTACTCCCAATTTAGTGTTTAGTTGGTGGTTTGAATAAAAATGGTTTCTTAATTTTCTCCTTGATAAAGATAGAAGATGTCTATCGAAACGTCGGAAATCATTACATCCACAATAGATGATGGTAATAGCCCAAACAATCATTCAACACGAGCTCCATCATCAACAATATCTCGTCATCAACTAGAAATTCGGTATGGGCCCGAATTGTTTCGAGAAGTTAGAAGTTATGAAAGAACCAGCATAAAATTGGCAAATTTTACCCCATTTTTTTATGGCAGATATTGAATCTACGTTAAAAAATAATGTGAGTGTATGCATCACACCCTTCCCTAAAGTGGATATTTTCTGAGTTATTCACAAAAACTGTTTTTCGTCTTGAATTTTCAGCTATTTCTTTTCCCTTCACGCCAAAAAGATGAAATTTTCAGGAACTGTTATTTGAACCATGCTGTAGATTTTTCACCCCTTCTTGAAACCGACTTCAAGTTACTATTAGGAGAACCATGGCAAACTCTCGCAGTTATAACTAGAGAAGATTCTCAAAGTTTTGACCATTAATTTCTAGACATTTATTTATACGTCTTCGGAATGCTTCCTGCGTTGCTCTTCTTATTTCATCGGGAAGAAGAGATCCGCAAAAGTGTTCAAAAACCAAATTGAGCTTCAAAACTATGAATCTAAAAATCTAAACAAACCTGAACGCATTTCTGACTCGTTATATGCAGTCCTCTTTATCAGTCAGGGGAGTTGAGTAGACAATATTTTTATTCTACTCCAAACATAATAGTCTAAAGGAGTTAAATCAGGAGAACGTGGTGGCCAAAGATGTGGACCATTGTTCATAACCATCGATCTTCAAACAGCCTGTATAGGATATTTGACACATTGAGTGAATTGTGTGGAGGCGCGCCATCTTGTTGATACCATAAGTCATTATGGTTCTGTACTAGCAGCTCAATTTAATGAGTCAATATGTCTATATATCTATCTCCTAAGGGAGAACATTCTTTAAATAATGCAAACATGTGTAGTGTTCTATCTTATCAGTTAAAGTCCCATCATAAATGTGAACATTGCATTATTTTTGATGGCGCAAAAACATTGAAACTCCAGGTCTCTTGAAAGTTCCATTGTCTGAATTGGTGGTTGTTCCCTGCATCCCAACATTGACTGTTATGCCTATTGAAAGAACCATTCTTTGTGAATTTAGATTCATCTGTCCAAATTATACAGTCCAAAAGTTTTCATTCTCTTGAAATCGAATCATCATAGATTCGCAAAACTCTGTTCTCCTAACGAAATCAGTTTCCTTCAAATGCTGTACCCTATTGAAATTATATGGGTGCATTTTATGTTTTTAATATTCTCCAAACACTCGATTGAGATAATCCCAGAGCAATCTCGGCATCTTTGAGAGAATTTTGAGGATTCACACGAAAATATGCAAGAACTGTAATTTCGTTGTTCTCATCTTCTACTACACATTTTTCTCTGTGTATAGTTTTCTTAACGGAAGATCCGACATTTATCATGTTTGTCATGGTTCTGTTAATGGTATCTCTCGTTGGTCTGGGTCGGTCAGAAACCTCTCAATGAACAATCGAATCGTTCTATCTACAACTTTATTACATTCTCCATGAAGTAAAATGAGATTTAAATAATGTTCATTGGTAAAATTAGGCGTAGTGATCGATTTTTTAACTTAATACGAATTATCACCAAATTAATAGTAAACACAAAATGCTACTGAATAAAGAGGAATTTAGCAGATGTAATTAATGATATCTATCATTAACAAAAAAGAATGTAAAACATGGTAAGTTTTTGCATATGGTTCATAAGGAATTATTTATTTATCACTGGAGAAAAACCGATGGCCGATTAGTTGAAATAAAGAGGTTTCCGATACAAATTCGAATCCAAATTCGCCATCTATTTAAAAACAACCTGTAACTTTTTCTCTTGCATATTAGGGAAGTAAAATCTTAAACATGGTTCAAGTAACAGTTCCTGAAAATTCCATCTTTTTTGGCGTGAAGGAAAAGAAATAGTTGATAATTCAAGACGAAAAACAGTTTTTGTGAATAACTCAGAAAATATTCACTTTAGGGCAAAGTTGTGATGCATACACTCACATTATTTTTTAACGTAGATTCAATATCTGCCATAAAAATGGGGTTTCAATTTGAAAAAAATTGATTTTTCACGATTTTGTCATCCCTAACTTTGAAAGCGATTTTTCACTCCCTGTATCATGGATCGCGATTTTTAAAGTGGATACATCAATCTCACATCTTGAAAAATCCCAAAATGAAAATTTTCCATCCAAAAACCTCGAAGTTATTCTTGTTTCAGCGGAGCTCTATTTTCGATTATTTTTTCGAAATTTCCCGCTCGGAGAATTTTCCAACCAAAACTGAAAAATGTTACATCGAATTAACTTGAAATTTTCTAAGGAATCTATTTCTGCAATAAAAAAAATGGTGTTCTAATTTGAAAAACGGAAGTTGACGTCATTTCCGGAAAAACCGGAGGTGCTCATGCCTTGAAAATATTTCAGGTTTCATCAGCATCATGAAATACTTATAAGTGCTGAATTTCATGAAAATAATACGTTCAGTAGTTTCCCGTATAAATATGGGTGAGGTTCCTCGTGAAAGACCCTGTATACGTCCGCTTCAATGGCGGTTAGGAAGAATTGTGGAACTTCAAAGACACGACCACATTGTTTGTGCAGTTAGCATCAATAACACGGGTGGAGTTTTCAAACATAGTGTCCATAATAATAAACAAATGAACTCAGTCCATTACTGATGGAATTATAGCATCCATAATTATGATGAATTTCTTTGAAAGCTAACCTTTCAAGGGTGGCGTGATGTTCGAGACCTTATCAAATAAAAAAAAACGATGAACACATTAGATCTGTGCGCAGTGTTTTGGAGTCACAATAAGTTCGGAAACGGTTAGTCAAGTTATAATTCAGTTCTTATGTTGAAGTTACCAAAAAATAAGTTGTAGTTTATAAATTAATTAAATTTTATTAAAACACCATTGACCTACATATTTTTTAGTACTTCAAGCGCCGAATTAATAAGTGAATCAAACACTCTGGGTGAGTAATTGATTGTTGCCAGCGATTTTTTACCATTTCATTTTGATATCGGATAAACAAGGTAATAGTTTCAGTTACATCAGATATATTTGTTTATTGAACATTATAAAATGTAATGAAAAAAATTTCACTAACGTTGACCTTGCGAACAGAAAAAAATGTTCGGGGGGCTTTTATCCTTCATTTAAAATTTCCAGCTCTGTGGATATCCCAACATTCTTTATTTCAAATACGTCAACACAAATCTGGCATCATAATCATTGACTTCTTATCATTTGTTTGTGTAGCAGACTAGTGTATTGATCAATTTGAAATGTCTTTTATCTAAACATATCGAACATGTTTTCAGAAAAACGAAGAGAGTGAAGACCTCATCCGACTGGATTCCACCCCTGATGAAATGGACGATTTCGATCCATTGAAATCGCCCCAAAAAACAGCAAATTTTTCATTTCTGCATCGAAATACGTGCAATATTCCTCCCGGAATATCAAACCCATTATATGCTTACGAGAATCACAGTGTCGATAGAAATAATGGTAATGTGCCTCATGTTACTACCTCGAGCAGAGATCGTGATCTACTACAAGAGTACGGTATAGACTTCAATAGTTTTTCTCGTGTCCAGAATAGGATATCAGAAATTGAGACGAAAGCTGAATCGAGTAAAGTGAAATCGAAAAAAGAATGGACCACTTTTGATTGAGTGAAAAAGGCCGAGGAAGATAAAAGCAAATCTCTCGAGTGTATTCACTATTTGATCAATGACTTAAATATAGAAGCCTACATTTTTTTTGAATTAATGAATCAAACGAAAAGCTATATAGCAAGATAAGGGCTCCAACACCTAAAATATAAAAGTCACATGTAGTATACAAAGTATCATGCCGAAATTGTAACAGAGTACAAAGCTCAGATTTCAGAAAGATCTCATGACACATAAAAACACCAGAAACGCAACTATTGCACTGAACAAATATAAAAAAAGGAAAAAACGCAACTTAAATAACGAGACACAAAAATTTTGGCAGTTGAACCTCAACAAAATCTATGGGAAATATTATAAATGATTCACATATAAATGAGAAACGGAAACAAAAGAAATTACAAATCAGACATAAAAAAACCTAACCCCTATTCATATGCTTCTACTGAAGCGTCCACAAAGTTGAAGAAGAAGCAAAGTCAATCAATAAAAAGTACACTGATATCCTTTACTGTGACTTAAAAATGAGAGTATTCATTTGACAACACCAAAACAACAAAGATGACAATTAGTGAGATGTTCGCATGAATTTTTATTTTATTCAATTAATGTATATGATTTTTAGATTGTTATTGTTATACCTTATAGATGGCGAATGCGCCGAATTGTTTGTAATAATTGAATTATTCCATGTTTTTTCAAACTTTAACCTATACACCCAATAAATAAAGTCAAATACGTGTATATTTTATTATTCGCCATTGATGTATATAGTATTCTGTAATTAGGGAATATAGTGATTGCCTGGACAGAATTAAAGTATATGCCCTTTTCTCTCGGATGTAAGGATACAGGGTGTCTCAAGTTCGAGTGCCTATTAGACGTTTCTGGAGAACTAGAGATATTTGAAATCTGAAAATTGGGATTATGATATTGTTCGAAGTTCTCTACAGAGCTAAAATATTTTCGAAGCCGAAAAACTTCCGGTTATACAGGGTGTGAAAATAAATTCGACAAAAAATTTTTTTTCAAGTTTTCCATTCCTGGTATGAACGAGTATTCAATAGTGAATATATTTCTGTTAAAACCATTGTATTAAATCGAATAGTTTTCAAAATATCCAAAAAAAAACTGGAAAAAAAGTCAAATATGTTCAGTCAGTAATATGTTCATTATTCTTATTTTAAATATCCTGAGCGTAAACCGTTTTTACAACATCGAAGAGGAAGGATGTGAAAAGGTCATGCATCTTTTGGATTTCGAAAATATCATCACAGGGTGTTTCAAATTTTGTGTTGAAAATTGTGATCTTAAATTGGCTATAACTTCTGTTTTTCAAATTACAACCCTATTTTTATAATTTTGTTGGATTCTGCTGTCAAAAATAATGATAGTTTTCTCACATGATTATACTCCTAAATTCAATAATTTCTGAGTTATTTGAGATTTTCTGGATTTATGGTGTACGTAGAGTCAAATTGATTGCATCTAAAAAAATTCAATGAATATTCTTTCGAAACCATGGGCACTCTGTACCCATAGAAGATAAGTTATCTGTTAATAATTCACAAGTGTCAGGTGTTATTGTTATTCGTTATCTTCATTTCTCGATTTAACAAAATGAACCGTTATTCTAATTACGAAGTTCTGGATCTATATTATATACATGGTGAATGTGACAGAATTATTAGTAGAACCTGCCAGGCCTTTAACGAGAAGTATCCCCATTTACCTTCCATGACAGAGAAGATCTTTAGAAAATATGTTTCAAACTTCCAAAGTTTTGGATGTGTAAGAGCCCCTAAAGAATACAAAAGTAGGGTAGTTGATGATGAGGAAAATGAAATTAGTGTTTTGACTTATTTCGAAGTGAATGAAAATGCATCTATTCGAAGTGCAGCTCATGAAATCGATTTAGACAGAAATTCAGTGCACCGAATTTTGAAAAAACACAACATGCATGACTACAAATAAGGGAAAGTTCATGCATTAGAACCAGGTGACTACATAAAAAGGTTAAATTTTTGTAGAGGAATATTAGAAAAACTTGAAAATGATGAAAATTTTTTGAAAAAGATCATTTGGACAGACGAAGCAAGATTCAATAATGAAGGACTATTTAATAGAAAGAATTGCCACATTTGGAGAAGTGAAAATCCTCATAGAAAAAGACAAAGAAACCCCCAAAACAAATTTAGTTTTAATGTGTTTGCTCTTTTGATGAACAATAAAGTGCGGTACTACATTTATGAAGAAAAATTTTTGGAAATCCTGAGAAATTTTGTTTCTGAGTTGTTGGAGAACTGCCGTTGAGTATGTCGACTACCGAATATTATCAATTGGATGGAGCTCCGGCCCATAGTTCGCACGAGGTGTCTGAAGAACTGAATGCAATGTTTGGTAATCGGTGGATCGGACGCCGTTCTTCACTATTTTGGTCCCCAGGATCTCCCGATCTTACTCCCTTAGATTTTTATTTATGGGGTAGAATAAAAAATATAGCCTATGAATCTCCTATTAAAAGCAAAGAAGATTTGAAACGGCGTGTGGAGGATGCTTTCCACTCACTAAAGGGAGAGGAAATTGAGCGAGCGACTAACCGAGGTGTTTCAAGACGTATACGAAAGTGTGTGGAACAAAATGGTTACCATATTGAGACTCTTACCTGATCATTTATTTTGTTAATTTGAGTTTTGAAACGTATTTTTATTTTTATTATCATAATTTATTTATAATCATAATTCGGTGTACTGAAGTAGCGAATCTATTTAATGTGTTTCCTATTGAAGAGATGAATTCTCATTCGCTTCGAAATAAGTCGAAATACTAATTTCATCAACTGCCCTTTTTTTGTATTCTTTAGGGGCTCTTACATTCCAAAATTTGGAAAGTTTGAAACATCTTTTCAGAAATTGTTTAAAAAAATGGGGATACTTCTCATTGGATACTCAACATTTTGTGTCATCCACCATGGATTTGAAATCAACAATACCATTAAGTTCATTTGAATGTGTATTGCGTATACAATTGAAAAAATACAATATAAGAAATAAATCCAAAATCTCATTATTAGAATAGCAACGATTCATTTTGTGTAATCAGAAAATTTCATAAAGACTATTAATAAGACCTGTCTGACACTTGTGAATTATAAATGGGATGATTTATCTTCTATGCTCACAGAATATCCTTATGAATTTGACTCTACGTACTACATAAATCCAAAAAATCTCAAATAACTCAGAAATTATTGAATTTAGGAACATAATTATGTGAGAAAACTATCATTATTTTTGACCGCAGAATCCAACAAAATTATAAAGAAATAGGGTTCTAATTTGAAAAACAGAAGTTATAGCCAATTTAAGATCACAATTTTTAACACAAAATTTGAAACACCCTGTAATGATATTTTTGAAATCCAAAAGATGTATGACCTTTTCACATCCTTCCTCTCCGATGTTGTAAAAACGGTTTACGCTCAGGATATTTAAAATAAGAATAATGAACATATTACTGACTGAACATATTTGACATTTTTTCCAGTTTTTCTTGGATATTTTGAAAACTATTCGATTTAATACAATGGTTTTAACAGAAAAGTATTCACTATTGAATACTCGTTCATACCAGGAATGGAAAACTTGAAAAAAAATTTTTTCGTCGAATTTATTTTCACTCCCTGTATAACCGGAAGTTTTCTGGCTTCGAAAATATTTTAGCTCTGTAGAGAACTTCGAACAATATCATAATCCCAATTTTCAGATTTCAAATATCTCTAGTTCTCCAGAAACGTCTAATAGGCACTCGAACTTGAGACACCCTGTATAGATTCAAATTAATGAGAGCCAACAAATTACACTCACCCTGATGGCTTTGCTGCCTTTCATGGTCGTTGTGAAGAGCTCTTCAGCGTTCTCCGGACCTGGAGTACGAACATATATGATACATGCTAGATAATACTTATGCTAAATAAAAAAGATTTATGAAAAAAAACACTTATTCTAAATAAAAGAAGCAGGCTAAATTAACAAAGAAATATATAAAATATCAGAGTGAAAATAAAATATTCTAAAAGAAATGTTAAAACAAATCACAGGATATTTTATGGCATGAAAAAAACACTTATTCTGAATAAAAAAACAGTCATGCTAAATTAACATGAAAAACAAGAAATTAATAAAATATACCAATGGATATAAAATAATCTAGAAGAAATATTACAATGAATCACAGAATATCACATATTGTCATTTGTGGAGTGTTACTGCAACTCATTATTATTAGTTAAATTCATTCATTTTTATTCCAAGTTGCTTGCTCGTTTCGTGCGGCCCACGTATGTTCATTTCATTTCCCGATGGGCGCGTAACATATGTTGGAGCATATGACCTATGTCGAACAGAAAGAGTACGAAATCGGCGTTCATCCATGAATTACAACACTTTTCTTCGCAATCAATAAATTTCTCGTTAATTCTACAAATTCGAACTCTAGTGAAAAAGTGACTATTCTCGCTCGTGAGTGCCTGGACAAAGTTCATTCAGCCGCACTGTGAAACCAGGTAGGCAGCAGTCGATACTCCAACATTCGCCTTTCTTTCGAGTCATTTTTCATATTATTTCCGAATTTCATTATTAATTTTCTATTTCGTTTTCGTTTAACTTTCAAAGGCCCTTGTCGTGCCATTTTGGTCCTTCGGGCCGGATATTCTCGAACCGCGTTTTCAAAATTATTGCGATCAAGCATTTTGGAATTTTTTCATTTAGTTTTTTCATTTGCATTTATTTCAATCTGTCGATATTCACCTAACCTCAAAAACTTGACAAGATATCGAACACATTCATAAATCCTTTAATTTCTGCGTGTGTTATAGAATTTAGCTTTCAATACATTCATTTTCATTTTCATTACATAGACAACTCTTCCTTTGTTTATCTGATCTATGCTCATAACCTTTATTCAAAACATAAACAAAGATAGACATTCTTGTTTTTGTTTATTTTCGTTTCATCATTTCAACTCGATTTTCAATTTAATAGATTCAATCTTAATTATTTACTTTATTAATTAATTTAGTTCTTTTCAATCGGTTAGTCTATTTACTCTTTTTCAAAATTACTCAAAACAAAATTCATATTGTTTTCTGCAGTATACCTTGAATAATAATAATGACGACAAAATTGAAACAACTCAAAAGCTCGTCGTCAAATTGTTATTGATGATCTCGAGGAAATTCTGAATTTAGCACAATTCGCTGTCACCAGTGGCGGCTCGTGCCAATATAGTATGATGAAGCACATATGAAAAAAATTTAATAATGTAATATATATTTCGTCCTCGATTTGTTTACTCACAACAAAAGCAACCGAATCAATTAATTCATTTTGAATGGTTTTAGATGTACCAGAAATTACCGATTTACTAACGGTGTCATTTTCTAAAAAGCTTTTTAAATTCGTGTCAAATTTACTAACAAGAACTACCAATTCTTTGAAATTTCCGCGATTTAAAGACTCATTGGATTCATCGTGCCCCCTAAAAGGTAACTCTTGCATACAGAGGTGCATCGTAATATCTATTAAACTTCTTAGAATTTGTTGATTTTCTTTGAATCTAGCATTGAAATTTTCAATTTCTATTTGACGCGCATTGTCTATTGCTGTGGTGATATTTTGTTTTTGCTTTCACATAACGGTAAGCTTGCAATTAGATGAAATATGCTGAGCACTTTTATTGTGTAGCGATAGACCCCGAGATAAATTTTTCAAATCACTAAAACCACTTTTCGACCAAACTCTGTCGGAATTTCCATTAGTTGCTGAGAATAAAATGCACGGCCAACAAAATATTTTTTTCAAAGTAATACTTCCAGTAAGCCAGTCGTACTTGTCATACCACGTATTTTGGAATCCCCGATTTGATTTACCGACTCCACCACTAGACACTAGAGATTTCCTCAAATCTGGAACAGGTCGCTTAACTTCCTTAATTGAATATAATTTATCATCATACGAATGAGTCGAAAATGTTGCTTATTTATTAAAAAATTAACAATATCACAAGTACACCGAATATGTTCCTTAGGAATTTCAAAAGATTTACTATTACTAGGTCCCGCTAAATCCATTTCGCGATCTGTTAATCACTTTCGATAAAGAAGATTTATATTTCAGAAAAAATTCACCTGAAAAAGATTATAATCATACGCGATACACACCAAACGCGATACCACTAAATAACGACAAAGTGAACTAACCCTATTTCTCTATTTCCCGCTTCCCGATTAACTCGAATAAAAACCTGAGGCCATCCTCTAATTCCTCGAGAAGCCGCCTTCAAAGCCGTAGATATGTTCTCACCACTTCGACGCAGATAACCCGCTGGACATCGCAGAAACGAAACGATCTCAGTTCAGCTAAGACGCGCAGAGGCCAGCCTCGGATTAATCCTAGAACGGCTTTCCATTACGTTCTCGTAGGTCATCGAAGTAGATAACATGCTAATTCAGTCAAAGAAGCCTGCGTTAGGCATGCCTCAACCGTTTAGTCAAAGAGGATTTGATTTGTTATGAATATACAAGGAACGTGAGATTGGGAAAAATATTGAGGAAAAAAGTGATGATGAAAGGGAATGAAGAAATATACGGTTCAGAATTTTTTTGATGAGGCACTGCCTCACCTGCCTCATAGGACAAGCCGCCACTGTGTCACTGATGAAAGTCTCCACGTAAGATTCAAATTAAGATGTGAAATACTTGAGGATATTCTCGTGGAATTTCAGAATTTACACACTTCAATTGTCTCTATGATTGTATCTTCCGAAGAACCGGAATTGAACACTGAGAAGTTTATTCGAACAGCCTTTATGTATAATTATTACATCATCAGAACGACTTATGTTAATTTATTTCCTGAAGTTATAAATCCAGTAAAAAACCAAAATAGTTGCTCTATCTGTTCGCCAAATGTTAAACTTCCAAAGATAGTATTGCCCATTTTCAATGGGAATTATAAAGAGTGGCCTACTTTTTCGATATGTTCCAAAGTTTGGTACATGAAAATTCTAACTTGAGTCAAATAGAAAAGTTTCAATACCTCCTTAGTTCACTTTCTTCTCATGCTTTAAGTTTAGTTAAAGGGTTTCCATTGATTGCTGAAAATTATGAAAGCGCTTTTCAGACATTGGCGGAAAGATATCAGAATAAAAGACTTCTCGCTAATACATGTTGGAAGGAAATCTGTAATGTTCCAAAGCTACAGGGTGATTCAGCTAAAGACCTTAGGCGAATTCTAGAGGTTTTTGCGGAGAACTTATCGGTATTAAGAAATTTAGGCTTACTCGTTGACCAGTGGGACTTTGTTTTATTTCACATTCTCATTCAGAAATTAGATTCAGCATCGATCAAACGTTTTGAATTACAAGAATGTTCAACAGATATTCCGTCATTTGTCAATTTACGAACTTTCCTGACAAATCAGTGCAAAGCCTTGGAGGCAGTAGCTCTTTCTCTTCCGTCGAAAACTCATTCAGTTTCGAATTCTCAAGTTTTAAAATCCAGTTCTCTCTCAATGAATAAAAGAAATTCGACTCTTCTCGTTCAAACGGAAATTGAATCATTCAAGAAACGTATAACCTGTAATTATTGCAAGTTAGCTCATAATATTTACAAATGTCCATCATTTTTGGAACAAACTGTTCAAGATCGGTTCAAGACTGTGAAGAACAAAAAATTGGTGTATCAATTGCCTCCATTCTGGACATAAGATTAACAATTGTTCTTCAAAGTCAAATTGTCGTGTTTGCAACGAAAAGCATCATACCCTGTTACATATGCGCAATAATGCGGTTAATGATTTTTCAACAGAGACGTTTCATTTCAATGCTGCAAATTCATCGGATTCAGGCTCAGCTCAGGTTTTAACGAATGTTTCTTCAAATTCTACCGTTCTCTTAGCAACCGCTGAGGTCGAAATTCGTGATGCTTGGGGTAGATATCAGAAGGTCCGAGTTCTGAGAGATGGAGGCTCTCAAATAAATGTTATAACTCAATCGTGTGTAAATAGATTAGGCTTGAAAATTTGTGATGCTTCATTTTCGATAAATGGAATTTGTGAAAGCTCATCTTCTGCTAATTGCAGCACTGAATGTACTATTCGTCCATCAGGTAAAATAAATCCATCTTTTACATTCGAGGCCGTCGTGATTCCGAAGATTTGTTCGGAGATGCCGAGTTCTTTCGTAAATCATTCGTTTTGGAATTGTGTCTATAACAGGAAGTTAGCAGATCCGAACTTTTTCATTCCGAAATCAATAGACCTTCTTCTGGGAGCGGATATATTCTCTTTAATAATTCGACCGGGTCGTATCGAGGGTAACGGTTTGGAACCAACAGCACTTGAGACAGTATTTGGTTGGGTTTTCATGGGAAAGATTCAATCACCTAACATATCAGTTAACAATTTTCATTTGTCATTATCTGAATCAGGTTTGAACTCCTCGTTGAAAAAATTTTGGGAACTTGAAGAAGTTTCAGAGAATGTCATTGTATCACCAGAAGATCAATTTTGTGAGAACTTATACACTCAGAACTATTCTAGAAATGCATCTGGACGGTACACTGTGGCGTTACCATTTAAACCTGATCAGTCAACACTTTCATTCGGTGACACATATTCTCTCGCACTACGTCGTTTTTTATCCCTTGAACGTAAACTTATTAAAAACCAGAATATATACAAGGAATACTCTACTTTCATGAAGGAATATTTAGAAAAAGATCATATGTCATTGATTTCTACGAGTTCGGATTATGAAAATACTTTTTATATCCCTCACCATTGTATAATTAAACCAAACAGTCCATCCACAAAGTTGAGGGTTGTTTTCGATGCGTCAGCTCATGTACCCGGTCATTTATCTTTAAATGATTCTCTATTGATAGGTCCTAAATTACAAAAGGATATTATTGTCATTTTGATGAACTTTCGTGTTCATCGGTTCGTTTTCACAGCTGATATCAAACAAACGTATCGTCAAATATTGGTTCAAAATTCACATCGAAACTTTCAAAGAATATTGTGGCGGTTTTCTCCATCGGAACCCATAAAAACATATCAGCTTAATACCGTTACGTACGCAGTCGCACCAGCACCTTTTCTTGCCTTTCGAACTTTGGCACAGTTGGCCGAGGATGAGGGAGCTCGTTTTGCAAAGGCATCCAAAATTCTGCTCACAGACATTTATGTCGATGATGTCGTTACAGGTTGTGATGATTTGAAAGGGGCAAAAACGTTGCAAAAGGAACTGATTTCCCTATTGAATTGCGGTGGTTTTGAGCTCCGAAAATGGAGTAGTAACAGTTCTCAATTACTCTCAAACATACCTCTGGATCATCAATATCACCATTCTTTGGATTTTGATATAGATCCGATAGTCAAAATTCTCGGTTTGAGGTGGTTTTCTTCGTCGGACGAATTTTCTTATCTTGCAGAAACTACTGTGCAGGTATGTACCAAACGTACCATACTTTCCTAACTTTCTCGAATTTTCGACCCTTTGGGGTTCCTTTCTCCATTACTTTTCTTGCTAAACATTTGATCCAGCATCTTTGGACATTAGGTTTGCAATGGGATGATACACTTCCAGACGATATCAGCCATCTCTGGAATCAGTGTAAATCCGATTAACCGAATTGGGTAAATTAAAGATACCTCGAAACTTGCATCGAAACCATTTTATCGTTGCGAACTTCATGGTTTCGGAGATAGTAGTGGGCGTGGTTACGCAGCCGTGGTATATTTCAGGTTTTTCAATTATGACGGCTCCATTGACATCTCTTTCGTATGTGGTAAATCAAAAGTCTCCCCATTGAAGAGAATTGTGTGCTTGTCTCTTATTATCAAAACTCAGTAATGTGGTTTCCTCTGTTTACCAATCAGCCTTTACAATAGATGACATTCTCCTCATCGATGGAAGACATTTGTAAGCAATCGGACAACTCAAATTCAGGACTTAGTTTCAACAGAGAATTGGTATCATGTCCAATCGAAAGACAACCCAGCTGATTGTGCTTCACGCGGCTTAACGCCAACCGAACTGTTGAACTGCTCTCTGTGGTGGACAGGCCCTGACTGGCTTCGTTCCAAACATCTCACCTTCGCAAATGATGAAATAGAGAATTCTCTTCATCTTGTACAAACAGAAGAGCGTCACCTCTCTTTGTCAGGTTTCATTTCTCCGTAGTTTATTGATGATTTGCTCTCCAGGTATTCATCTCTGTCCAAGGTTCAAAGGGTGGTAGCTTACATCTTCAAATTTGTTCACTTCATGAAAAACTCTAAAGCTCCTAGGATATATAGATTTTCCGCAGTTCATCTCAAAGATGCACTTTTCTTCATTATAAAACAAGTTCAACGGGTTGTGTTCAAGGAACAGATCGATAATCTCATCTCGGGAAATCCCATATCTAAATCACTTCGAAAATTTAATCCATTTGTTGGAGAAGATGGTGTTTTCAGGGTGGGCGGTCGTCTGTCTTTTTCTGGTCTGGCTTATGATCACAAACACCCAGCTTTGCTTCCTTCATCTTATCGTCTTATTGAGCTCCTTATTCAGCATTTCCATAAAATATATCTGCATCCGGGTGCTCAGACTTTACAGTCCACTTTACAGTTAAGTCGTATCCATCAGGATTTTTGGAAAAGATGGAATTTAGAATACCTGAACACACTGCAACAACGAAAAAGTGGTTCAATAGTGACTCGCCTCCTTATTCAATAGGTGCACTAGTCTTGATAAAAGATGATCAACTCCTCCATTGCGCTGGCGACTTGGACGCATTGAGAAATTGCATCCTGGCGCTGATAAAATAGCTAGAGTAGCTACTACTCTACTACTCAAGGTGTACTGCAGAGATCAGTGGTTAAATTATGTCCATTACCTCTTCAATAATTATGACGCATGTTGATGTATATATGTATATATTTTTTGCTTTATGTTCGATATCTTTTCGATTTTATATTTGCTTTGTTTCATAAAATATTCTATTTTAGGTGGGCGGTTATGTTACTGCAACTCATTATTATTAGTTAAATTCATTCATTTTTATTCCAAGTTGCTTGCTCGTTTCGTGCGGCCCACGTATGTTCATTTCATTTCCCGATGGGCGCGTAACATATGTTGGAGCATATGACCTATGTCGAACAAAGGAGAGTACGAAATCGGCGTTCATCCATGAAGTACAACACTTTTCTTCGCAATCAATAAATTTCTCGTTAATTCTACAAATTCGAACTCTAGTGAAAAAGTGACTATTCTCACTCGTGAGTGCCTGGACAAAGTTCATTCAGCCGTACTGTGAAACCAGGTAGGCAGCAGTCGATACTCCAACATTCGCCTTTCTTTCGAGTCATTTTTCATATTATTTCCGAATTTCATTATTAATTTTCTATTTCGTTTAACTTTCAAAGGCCCTTGCCTTGCCATGGAGTATATCACAAACATTGTTAATGTTCTTATTGTTCTTGGAACTTCCCGCAGGTGTTTGTATTATCCAGGTGTCCTAGAAAAAGAAAGCAGTATTATAACTTATGAAGAGTTCGATAAAAGCATAACCAAGGAAAAGTTGATCAAATTCATGATACATTGTACTATTACTTCTTTTTGGTTGGAACATTGCTCACAGAAATAAGTTCCTCTTCTTATAAGAGCCTTTTCTCAAAAATTTATTCTGATGATTTTTTCTCCGATATATAAAAACTGTTAGTTTCATACAAATATTTGTAATTTTTTTCAAAACATCATGAGTGCCACAAGAGGTGAATTCCCCACATTCTTTAATTACTGTTTCTATGAATTTATCTTTTAATTTATCCAAATGGCGATAATGGTCTAAAAACATATACAACTTTTGATGTAAAATATCGATGACCTTGATCAACTTTGCACTAGCATATTTTAATCTTATTTTATCATGCTCCTTTAAACACACATAAATGCACTTCTGATAATTGACTTGATTATAAACTATTTCTTTTTTAACATGTAACTTGCTACATAAGAGAAAGCATAATTCATTTCATCCAAGTCATCTGAGTCATCATTAACCTCAGGCAAAGAAGTATTAAAATCTGCTACAATTTCTGATCTATGTTCGTGAATGTTTGAATTAAATCACCAAAATTCCCTAAAGCATTACAGTGATGAACAGTGAAATTATTGATGACTATAGTTTTGAGGGCTGCACTGAAGGAAAAACAAGTTGGGTTAGTGTTGCAAATCCCATGTTATCTGATTGGTCAAAAACAATTTTCTAATGGGTCTTGATTTGAATTACGCAAATTTAAAAACTGTAGGTAGTCCATGTGTAAACACTCCCAAAGTGCGATTACTGAATTGATACTTATTTGCCAACCCTCAATAAATTTGAAATTATTTTTAATGACTACATGCTCCAGGATTTTCCAACTTTTAATTTCCGGCAACATTTTGGACCAAAATTCTAATTGTGCTAAGTTTTCTGATCTTACTTTCAGAATTATGGAATTGTGAACTATTGAATGTGTTGTATTTGATGGTTTGGGTTTTGAGAAATCAAAATATCCACTTATTTTAACACAAATTGTAGTTTAATTTAGAATTATAACTGCACGTACTACAATAGTTAACTCCCCATTTTTACATTGTAAAATAAAAATCAGTGTTACCACACACATAACATTTCCGCGGTCTCTGATGTAGCAGAATGCATATATCCACTAGCGTGAAATGTTTCTATGGCTGATGCCATAGTATGACTCAGTTGACGGGTAGCTACGTTTACCTTCATCTATGAGTATGAGTCGTTCAAATTAAAATGATTTTCATTTAATTTTGGAATCAGTTTATATGTGCGTTTAACTTTGTCTAAATCGAAAGCTTGCTTTATGTCATCCATACTTGAAAACTTTCCATCAGCAAATGCTATTTTGCATTTAATTAAAGCATTTCTACACTTGTGTGTAGAAAGTGTAGAAGATCTTCGAGTCGACGAATATACTCGTATTAGCTCATGTAAAGTATACACCTAACTTGGAGCAAAAATAGATAAAGGGGGTTGAACAGAAAAAGAGATCGAAAATCGGATCGTGAAGGGAAGGCAGGTCGTCGGATGTCTGAATTCTGTATTGTGGGCTAAGCAGATATCTAGAGAGCCAAAGCGCCAGATATTTGATGCGGTATTCAAGAGTATAGTGCTCTACGGCTGCGAGACATGGCAGATGAATAAAAATCTGGAGGGTGGTCTGATGGCGCTGGAGATAGATTACTGGCGTAGATCAGCTGGTAGGTCGAGATTGGAACGAGTGAGGAACGAGGAAATAAGAAAGATCATGAGGGTAGAAGGCACGATAATGGATGAGGTACAGAGAAAGCAATTAGTATGGTATGGCCATGTAGAAAGAATGGAGGAAGAACGTATCCCAAAGATGGTTCTAAAATGGACGCCACCGGAAAGAAGGAAAAGAGGTCGACCCAGACAAACATGGATTGGCGGAGTGCACAAAAGCAATGTCTGAACGGCTGTAAGGCCAGGAGACTGGGAAGATAGAAGAGGATGGAAGCTGGGAATCGAAAGGCGTAGAACGCTATATATTATATATATAATATGAGAAAAGGTTAATGTCATAAGACCAAAATAATTGAACATTTCAAAGCGGGCTAATTGAAACAATGTCAAGATAATTGGTTGGAGAACGTGTCATCATCGATCACAAGTAGCAGGCAGACTATAGTTTCGGAATTATTATTCCTCATCAGTGTCGCTTAACTTGATTGATGATGACGGCCAAAAATTAACCCGCAGAACTTAACTCAAACCGGAAGGCACATTGGAACCATATACACCATCATGTGTCATCTAGCGGTCAAGCTAAGGCTTTCAGTATCTAACTTAAATATCGCTCCGAAGATCTTTGTGCAATTCCTCTACATTGGGAAGCTGCTTGATATATTCCTGATAGTCCGAAGCGAGCCGGCCTATCCTACCTGCTAAGAAAGCTACAATATTATCTGTTGTTTTTATTATTGCTTATTTCACATCTCATATTTAAAATTTTGCTTAAATATCCGACATCTCCAAGAGTTTTTCATGAAGTTGATACACAAAAAAACTGATATGTACCTTTTTAAATTTTGTGAAGTAACTTGTTCATCGTCAAATCTCATATAATGATTGACATGAGTAATCAATCATTGAATAATATTTGTATCACAAAGCGTATATTTTTACAGTATGAGAGAAGTTTAATGATTTTTACCATAGAAATTCGTTAATAATACACACACCGGCACAATTAGGGAACACAAACAAACATTTCCTTTTTTGGGACTCGTGAGTGATTCGTTAAGTGGTTCGTTTATTTAATATAACCCTCGTACAACATAATATTTTGAGATTCAGCAATATATTTTGAGATTCAGCAATATAATAGAAATTACCCCTCTCTCAAGTGTTTGTTGACAATTAGCCCTTTTAATTGTTTTTGATAAGGATTTTACCTGAACAGGTAATAGTGGCTCTAGCTTATTTTGTTGTTGTTGTTTGAAGAGTTAACATTGTGTTGCATACAAAATGAGTGATTTGCTAGCTACTGAAGTCGCCAGAGCTGTGACAATGATCGAGGAAGGTCACACATATCGTTCAGTGAGTCAAATGTTGGGTGTATCAGTATCTGTGATCCACCGTTGTGTAAAACGTTACAGACAGACAGGATCTTACGTGCAGAGGCGGGGACAAGGCAGAAAACGCGCAACCAATGCCGTAGACGAACGTTTTATAAGGGTGCAAACGTTGAGAAACCGTCGTCAAACAGCTGTCCAGACCAGAAATCTCTTAGAAGAGGTGCGTAACGTGCGTGTAAGTGAACGAACAGTAAGAAGGTTAAACGAAGTTGGTTTAAAGTCATACGTACCAGCAAAAGCGCCTAAACTTGAGGTAAGCCACCGAGTTGCAAGATTAGCGTTTGCTCGTCAACACCAAGATTAGTCCGATTAATGGAGTCGTGTTTTATTCTCCGACGAAAGCCGATTTTGCGTAAATTTCATCGACGGGAGGGAAAGGATGTGGAGATATCGAGGAGAACGGTACCATCAAGCCAATTTTACCGAAACGGTGTCATATGGTGGAGGGTCTGTTATGGTGTGGGGTGGCATAAGTTTAACAGCCCGCACCGCTTTGGTCATCATTGATGGCGGTTCTCTGACTACACACAGGTACATAACCGAGATCCTGGAACCCCATGTAATGCCTTTTGCCCCATTATAGGGTCATCTTTTGTCTTTATGAACGATAACGTACGGGCCCACACTGCTCGCGTGGTTCGCGATTACTTAAATGAAATCGAAATTGATCAAATGGACTGGCAGCACGATCCCCAGACATGAACCCGATAGAGCACGTCTGGGACATGATTGGACCCAAAGTGCGGGAGAGGATTCCACCTCCAAGGAATGAATATTGAAAGAAAACAATTATTTTTGTCTAATTTTCACTTTATTGATATTATTACACGACCGGTTTCGGTTGTTAAACCATCTTCTGGTGTTAGGTACAGACTAAAATATTTCGTGGGTTTTAAATCTATGGGATATTCAAAAGTGGTGAATGGTTTATTTCTATTTGGGTGTTAAAATCCTTCACAAATGCGAGAAAGGCCTGAAATTAAAGGGACACATTGGGAATATTGAACAGATTTGTTATCTCCATCGCTTCCAGCAAATTTAATTTCAGGCCTTTCTCGCATTTGTGAAGGATTTTAAAATTTACGATATCCATATGATGTTCTTCAGTCACGATATGATCATAAACTGCGGACTGTTTACCTGATTTCAGATGTTCTTTTAATCTGGTCTCAAAATTTCTACCGGTTTGACCTACATATGCAGCGTTGCAATTTTTACAACAGATTTTATAAACACCTGAAGTTTTCTCGGGTTTTAGTTTGGATTTTGAATTATATAATATTTTACCTAGGTTTGGACGTCCTGAAAATGTTGTTTTGAAATCAAGTTTAGAAAAATAATTTTGGATTTGGATTGATAATTCTCCGAAATAAGTGATATGTATGAATTTATTAGTAGGTTTTTCTGTGGTAGTGTAAAGCATATTAATGGTTTTCAGCTTTCTTTTGTTTTCAATTAGTTTGTTTACTAGGATTCTCGGAAAATTATTATTAGTTGCAATTTCTTTGATTTTATCAATTTCAGATTGTAAGTTAGCGTTCGATAAAGGTATGGTGAATGCTCTGTTGATCATAGATTTCAGAGCTGCTAGTTTATGATTATCAGGACTGAAGGAATCATATGGTATTATGGCTTCTGAGTTTGTGTCTTTTCGGTAGATGTTAAAGTCTAATGTGTTTCTATCTCTACTTATGGTCAAATCCAGAAAGTTAATCGCTTTGTTGCATTCAATTTCCAATGTGAATTTTATTTTGGGGTGAATTGAATTGAGGAAGTCAAGAAACATTTTTATTTGTCTATTTGTTCCGTTGAATCCTACTATAATATCATCAACATACCGGAACCAGAAAATGACGTGTTTTTTTGATAGGTCATTTGTTTTTATGAATTCATTTTCAAGGTGATTCATGAATAGATCTGACAATAATGGGCTCAAAGGTGATCCCATCAGTAAACCTGAATTTTGAAAATATAATTTGGATTCGAATTTAAAGTAATTTTGGGATAGGCAAATTGAAAATAACTCCTGAATTTCTGAAATTAAGAGGGTGTTAACGTTATTTTTCGAAGTGACTCATAACTAGGGGTAAACATTCTTTTGCTGGAATGCTAGGGTACATATTTTCTACATCAAAAAGATATTAATTTCATATTTTCTGTGCTGTTTATTTTAGATAATTTGTCAATTAAATCTTTGGAACTTTTTAAACTATATTCTGGTGAAAATTTCGATAGATTTTTGAATTTATTAGATAAAAATTTTGATAGTTTACCTGTAGGTGTATTAATATAAGAAACTACTGGTCTAACGGGATTGTCTTTTTGTGAAGTTTTATTAAACCATACATTTCTGGAGGTCGTGGATTCATTGGAAGATGCTTCCTTATTTCCCATGGTGTAGAAAAAAGTAGATTGCAATCTTCTAGAGCTTCTTTTATTTGTTTTGAATATTTGTTGGTATGATCCTTTGGAATTTGAGTTAAATCTAATGTGCTTATAGTTTTCTTCATTTTGTTGTGGTAGTCTTCTTTGTGGAGACACACAATGCTGTTTCCTTTATCTGCTTTTGTGAATGTAAGATTTTCTTCGGTGCTTTTCCGAACAATTTCTTTAATTATCTTTGTTGTGTGTATTTCACTGGCGGTTATTTTTGTGGGTGTTTTTTAATGATCTCTGCTGTTTTGTATTTGTGTAATGAAGGGTTATCAATTACACTTGTGTTTTTATTATGTTCATTTCTGTTTCTACACCCAGGATTTGTTTATTGGATTTAGAACATGTTGTGGGTGGTGAATATTTGGGACCTTTGTTCAGTAATTTTGATTCTTGTTCGTTGAAGTTTGATGTTGAGAGATTTACAAACGTTGGAAAAAATGTATTTTTGGAGAAATGTGTGTCTTCTGATTTTTCTTTAGCTTCTGATTGAAGTTTGGTGAGCTTATTGAAGAGTGAATTATATTTGGTTCTTGCAAATTCGCTGATCATTTCTTTAATCTTATTTTCTAAGCAATCGAACTCTATGTTGTGTAATGTATGTCTAAGTTCATCTTGAACACATTTCAAATATAATTTTATATTATCTCTCACATGGTAATGTTTCTTGATTTCTTCCGTAAGCCAGAGTTTTTCTATCCTTGGGCGAATCTTGTTAGTTGTGGAGTTGAGGACACTAAACTGGAATTTGATGTAGTTCGGAACTATTTTTCGTTTCACACACTCTTTGTTGAACCACAGTTTTAATGATGTGTTGTTATATTTTACTTGAAGTCTGTAGTACATTGTCATCAGTGTTGCTCGACTGGCTGATCTAATAGAATGAATTGATGACTCATTTATTTTGTGAAAATCCATCTTGAATATTGAAAGAAAACAATTATTTTTGTCTAATTTTCACTTTATTGATATTATTACACGACCGGTTTCGGTTGTTAAACCATCTTCTGGTGTTAGGTACAGACTAAAATATTTCGTGGGTTTTAAATCTATGGGATATTCAAAAGTGGTGAATGGTTTATTTCTATTTGGGTGTTAAAATCCTTCACAAATGCGAGAAAGGCCTGAAATTAAATTTGCTGGAAGCGATGGAGATAACAAATCTGTTCAATATTCCCAATGTGTCCCCACTTAACACCCAAATAGAAATAAACCATTCACCACTTTTGAATATCCCATAGATTTAAAACCCACGAAATATTTTAGTCTGTACCTAACACCAGAAGATGGTTTAACAACCGAAACCGGTCGTGTAATAATATCAATAAAGTGAAAATTAGACAAAAATAATTGTTTTCTTTCAATATTCAAGATGGATTTTCACAAAATAAATGAGTCATCAATTCATTCTAACCTCCAAGGAATGTTGAGGAGTTAAAATTGGCGTTGATTGAAGAGTGGGCCTATTTACCCCAGGAAATGATTGACAGCGTCATTAGAAGCATGAGCATTCAAGCCCTAATTAGAACCTACGGTGGCAATTCAAGGTATTAATAATGTAATTTAATAACATTTTCAAAGATAACTTAATTTTAAAAAAATGGTTAGCAAAGTCAAACTGATTTAAATTTCTTTGTTTTTGCAATTACGTATAAAAAGGTAATGTTCAACCTAGTTTCTATTGTGTCATATTTATTTTTAATATTCAAGCCCAAATAAAGCGAAAAACATCTCCCAATCTCCCGGTTCGATCCAACTTAAAAAGATCATCATATCACAGATGAGTATATAACATCGTTCATTTTCTTTCATGACTTCTGTCAATATTGACTTTCTGAAAATTGATAATTTTCAAAAGGTTTCCTACTTTTCTCCTTGATAAAGATAGAAGATGTCTATCGAAACGTCGGAAATCATTACATCCACAATAGATGATGGTAATAGCCCAAACAATCATTCAACACGAGCTCCATCATCAACAATATCTCGTCATCAACTTATCTTACTTACCGAAACTACCTGCCGGTAGCTCATTCCATATTCCAAACTATTCTTTGTATCGTGACGATAACACCATAACCGTGGGTTACTGTGGAGTATGTATTTATGTTCGTGAACCATTGCTAGTGTTTTCAAGGGTAATACCACTAGAGGTGAGAATTTTTTGAGAACATACTTGTTTTTTGGGAATTATGCGTTTGAATTTTACGAAACAAAGTCAACTTTGTTGAGTGAAATTTGTATAATTTTCAAAAAACGACAGAGTGTTCTCAAAAAAAATTCGAATCTCGTGTGGTATTTGGAAAGATCATTCAACAATATAAATCAAACGAAATAAAAAATATTTTTTTATTCAAAAATAACCAGATGGAAGAATAATAACAAATTATTCATCTTTATTCTCAAAATAATAATTATTGATAGTACAATTATTATACACATTACGAGCATTATTTTCGAATGATGAATTAGATACTGATGTTGTTTCTTGAAGGACATTTTTTTCATTCCTTATGGCTGTGATTATTTTTTTGTGATGTTGTTGGTTCAGTTGGAGATACGGTTTCAATGACGCTGCAGAAGAATGGCCTGTTATCTTTATCAGCTGTTCCTCGCCAATCCCTGCTTTGGCTAAATGGCTGACAGCAGTAGCTCGATGCGAGTGGTTGGTCATCTTCGACTTGATTGTGTTGATGCCAATGAGTTCTGCCGATTTTTTTCCATTTAGCTATCGTAATGGGACCGACTGGGGAGTTTTTGAACCATGAACCATATTTCCAATTCTTATGTGGAGTAAGGAATAGTCTTTCAGTGGCTATGTTTGCAGTTCTTTTGGATATAAGTAGCTTATATAACCTCACCGGGCAAATATCTTCTTCAATATTGGGAGTCAGCCATTTCGTTTCCGCACATATATGGGCACCACCTTGTCTTGTTTTAGAATATATCGGATTGTAGGCAATTCGGCCCGTGGGATTATCATCGTTTTCAATTTCGAATTGGAAATGCAAAATCAGGCATGATGAACATGATCTCCTCCGCGCCAAGCAAGCTCCAATGCAGCAATAAAATAAAATTTTCTGTTCAAACCGTCTGGATTATCTCCTTTACATAAGTTGACCATCTTTTTGTGTTGATCCAATGACAGCGCCTTGGCACTAACATTTCTTTTCTCAGGGTCCACTTGCAAAATACGCCTCTTGGCATTTCGTGCATCCCTCGCCGTTTTAAAAGCCACGTCTGTGGATGGATCGAACCTAACGCCCCATTCGGAATAGAATTTTTCCTGCAGCTGTTTGGCAGTATTATTCCACAAGATTTTTACGTCACTTTCCTTGTAGTCTGATCCATCTCTTTTCTTCATATTGAATGCCCAGTCTAGCATAATATTATTGAGCTTTTTTTTTCATTTACAAGGTATTCCCGGGCAGCACAGAATTCTTCAAATTGTTTCCAAATGTAGGATCTTGACTTCACTGTATTAAGCGACACACTTTTCTTCACACTTTCCTCAATTGAAGTAATATTACAATTCCCAAAACGTTTCGTTTTATCTACTTTATGGTAAAATACGAAACTAAAATGGCAGAACTGCCAAATGGTATGTTGAAGTTATCGCTAACAACTGCTTGTTTATCGTAACCATGACGACCGCTACTTCCACCAACGGCCAAAACTATCCGGACGTATTAATATTCTTTTGCAAATTAGGCATTTGATAAAAAATTTCTAAAAGTGAAAACACTCTGAGGTTGAGTGTTTTCAGATACAGTTTGTATCTATTGGTCCGTTTTCAAAAATTGAGCGATTTCATTGGACGATGTAGTATAGTGTTGAATGATCACTATAATAACATATTAAAAATTCACAACACGAAATTTTCCCTCTTTGCTGGATACACTTCTCGTCCTTGTCCGGGAACACAGAGCCTGTGGAGTTTCTTCGCGTTGCATCATTTCACCACTGCAATATTTTCATAACTGGAGATTTCAACCGTTCAGATATTGTAAGGTCTCTAAGAGCTCTACCATTTTTAGGTTCTCCCTCTTTTGCCTATGCAGAGCTCATCAGTAAGACCGCCTACCAACAAGTGGTTGATAATCCGACTAGATTCAGAGCTGGACAGGCTCCGTCAGTACTCGATCTCATTCTAGTGTCAGACTCGTCGGATATCCAATATTTGCCTCCGTTAGGTGAATCAGATCATTCCACCTTGGCAACCGAGTTGCAATTTCGATTGTTAAGTCCAAATTCTGGGCCCGTTAAAGAAATTCGAAGTAAAGACTATGATAAAGCATCTGAACTACTGTAATCAAAAACTGGTCCCTGATATTTGGGGTCGATGGGAATGTTGAGGAGATGTGGTGCTCTTTATGGGGGTAATTAATGTGGTTGTGTCCGCTTGCACGACCAGCCGTTGGGTTAGAGCCAACAGTGCGAAGCCATGGATCAGTGAAGGACTGGTGAGAATGTCAAAAAGGAAGAGTGCACTGTGGTATAGGTTCCTCCGGACTAGAAGAGTCCGTGATTTTAAAGATCATCGCGAATATTCTAACCATTTCTCTAATTCTTTAATGCAGGCTAAGATCCAGTACGAGAAGCAACTCGCTTCTGTGAAGAACAGAAACATATTTTTGTAGTACCTCAAGACGTCTATGAGCGGAGCAGTTAGCTTTCCCAACGTTCATGTGCGGATTCCCTTGAGACTGCCGGGGTGTTTGCTGATGTCTTCTCCTCTGCATTCGTTGGAGAGCCCGACAGTCCTCTTCCAGAATTTAAGTTTGCTCGGGTTTCTGATGAGATTTCCGATATCAAGATCGATAAGCTGATTCAGGGGTACTTGGCTCAGCTCTGGTATACTACTCCAGGTCTCGATGGCCTTTCTTCCAAGCTTCTGTTCCCTTCATTGAATATTCTCTAGTTCCCTCAAGTATTTTATTCTGCCTGGTGACTGGCTGACTGTTCCCATAACACCCGTTTTTAAAGGGGAGGGGATAAACTATCACCGCACAATTACAGACCCATCAGTTTACTTTCTACGGCTTACAAGGTCTTGGAAAGGATCGTTTCGGATCAGATCACCCGATTTGCGTTATCAAGCGATGTTATCCCCAATTAACAGGATGGATTCTTATCTGGTCGCTCCATCATAACCGATCTCATTTTGTGCATCGATGAGTAGACTAGGGCGTGGGACTGGGAGGAACCTGTGGATGTTATCTACCTTGATTTCTCGAGGGCCCTCACCGTCGGTTGCTTGCTAAGCTCTCTCATCTTGGAATCAGGGAAAGTGTTCTTGCTTCGATTGTGGCTTATCTATCCAATCGTTCTTTCCACGTTATGGTCGATCGTTCTTTCTCCAGTCCTGGGAGCCCTTTGTTATCTGGTGTTCCACGAAGTTCCGTCCTGGGCCCTATATTATTTGTATTATACACCTCCGATCTAACTAAATTACTCCGCTCTTCTTGCTCTATGTTCGCAACTAAAAAGTTATTACTTAACCATGAATTTAATTTTTTTACGATAAAGTTGAGGCTATTTTTTGAAATTAGCCAAATATTGTCATAGTAAAACAAAACTGTATCATCTGCGAAAGATAGGATTAAAATTTCGTTCTGTAAAAATAAATCATTAATGTATAATATAAATAACAGAGGGCCAAGGATAGTTCCTTGTGGAACACCTGTTGTTACCGTTTTTTCTTCATCTACTACACCGTTTATTCTAACCACTTTTTTTCTATTGCTGAGATAATCCATGATTAATAAATTAGGCAGACCTCTTATTCCAATAGGTATACTGGTGATTCACCGTATCGAACGCTTTAGCCAAATCAAGGAATACAGGAGCAATTGGAATGCATTCATCTAATTTTTGGTAGATATGACTAGTTATATCGCTAGATCCTCATTAGTTCCTTTTCCCTTTCAAAAACCATATTGTTGTTTAGAAATTAATTCATATTTATCAACAAGTCTTAAGAGCCTTATTTGCAAAACTTTTTCACATATCTTTGCTGAATTAGAAATAAGCGATATAGGCCTATAATTTGTAGGCTCGTTTTTATTTCCAGATTTGAATATCGGTACTACCTCAGCTCTTTCAGAAGCAGTAGAAAAAATTCTTTGTATAAGCATCAGATTTACAAGATGGGGCATAGGCCTAGCAATATATTTTGATGGAGTTTCAAGTACAGATGCATGTATGCCATCAATCCCACCTGCTTTTGATTCCGAAATATTTTGTAGTACTATTATTTCCGTCGGGTTAGTCGGTACTAAAAAAATTTACTCAGAGTTCGTTATTTTCACACTGTTTCTCTCTTTTATTTTCTTATTTTTTGTAATTTTAGTGAATAATTCCATTGAAACAGTTAGCCATATCCAAATTCATTTTAATTTTCATTTTGTTCGCTTCATCATTAATATGGTCATCAATTTATCGTTTACAAATTTCCAAATTTTTTAGAATCATTTTTACATCTCTGTACATGTAATTGTTCACAATTTATTTTTGCTTTTTTAAGTATCGCACTCAACTTATTATATTCATGCATATTGGATATAAATTCCTTGACAGGGTAGTCATGGCAATGATAAACACCAGTTATCCTTATTTGTTTTTTGTTATTCAATGTTAATTCGACATTTAATATTTCCCTTAAACCAAGCATTTGAGATCTAAAAGTATGTTGCACGTCCTTTTTAACAAAGATTGCAATGCCATCATTGATGAAAAGAAAGAATGAAAATTTACATTATTCGCTTTTACTCACTTAGTGAAATATCTTATTAATCGTACTATTTGAAAAAAAAACTTTTACGGCACAAAGCAGCACAAACCTTGCACAATTCAGCACCACAAACATTTTATCGAAAATCAAAAAGTGCGGGGCTAACTTCACAACAGTGTTGCCATTCACACAATTCATCATTCAATCTACTGATATTTTGATTTTTCGCCGTTTAAAAAGACAACTTGAAGTTTTTTCTAAAAAAATTATCAGCACAAGTCAGCACAAATGTAGCACAACTCTATAAGATGATTTTTATGGAAAAAGAGAAAGTGCAGGGCTATCTTTTTCGAATTTTCCAGTTTTTTCGGAAAAAAATCGATTTTTCAAAAATATTAACGGCACAACTTCATACATGCATAGCTTTGTTTTTTCCACATATTCCGATTGAAACAAAACGAAAGTGCGGGGCTAGCCTTGTAATGGATTTTCGGGATTTTCCGGAAAATGCGAGTTATTTCCATGAAAATTTTTACGGCACAACGCAGCACAAGCCTAGCATAACTTTTTACAGTCATTTCCGATAAGAAAAAACAAAAGTGCAGGGGCTAACTTTTTTTTTGATTTTCCATTTTCTGGGAAATTAAGAGATCCATCTCAAAAATTCGAACGGCACAACTCAGTATACGTCTAGCACAATTCATTTCAGTTGTTAAAACTCAAATTTTCAAAAAGTGCGGGGCTGGCCCATTTTATGCATTTAGTGAAATATCTCGAAAACTACTTGAAATAACGAGAAAATTTAAACAGCACAAAGCAGCACAAACCCAGCACAATTTAGCACATTGAAAAATTTTTCGAAAAGCAAAAAGTGCGGGGCCAACTTCACACACATCATTTCTCGAGTTCTTCGATCAGTCCGTATGGTGGGTCTTGTGTTTGCGTTCGGCAAGATTCTGATTTCACCAGCATGGAAAAAATAAAACAATACGCATCGGAGGGAAAGTGTGAGGTGTGTGTGTGTGTGTCAGTAGGACTTTGAAAATAATAGATGTGTCAGCCTATAAACCACCTTCTGGTAGCATATCTAATTTCTTCAAGGCTTTGACAGCTGTACTCGAGTTTCTTTCTAGGATGTTTGAGTACAGGCCAGTACTCTGTGGAGATTGAAACATCGACCTGTCAAGGCTGCTCAAGGTGCTGCTCAGTTACAATATTGAACCTAGGATACATGTTTCTACCCACTCAGTAGGAGATCACCACAGTCAAATTGATAATATTTTTGTTGACAATCGTATCCCCTGTGAGGGTTTTTCTCATCACAACACACAAATTGTGAAACTGGACACATCGAAGCGTCCGGTATCGTGGCGGAGTATACGAATTTTCTCATTGTCGGAAATCGAGGAACTTAGAATTGAACTGGCAAAAATAGATTGGACAGGAGTACGAGCAAGTAGTGATCCGAACGAGGCTTATGAGAAATTCCAAAACTCCGTTCAAGCCAAAATGGACAGAATATTTACTTACAAGACCGACCATACACCCGGAAAAATCTAGCTTACGACTGGTATCGGAGTTTCATCCAAAAGAAAAGTAGTTCTCTTTCATCCCTCCAAGAAAGGTCTGATAACACAGGAGTATTACCATATGTAAACATTTTAAAAAGGGTAGTCAAATTAGCAAAGAAAATTACGAATTAACACTTCATATTGAACTCAAAAACTAAGATAAAAGCTACTTGGCCATTTTCAAATTCAAGCTCCAAAAAGGAGGGGTTTATTCTGGGGAACATGTGTAACATTTGCCACTTTTTCTTTCGAAAAGAATGACAAATATCATTTTCAAAAATAACTACGGCCTGGAGTCTGAATGACTACAGATACAAAGACTTGGCCATTTAATGTGATCGTCTAGCAAGGGTAGGACTCTACGTTATGTTTAAGTAATAAGTCAAGTTCGTGATAATTGAGATAAGTGAAAATAATTGGGAAACAAAGATGGTAAATAAAACACAACGGTTAGACCCAAACAATCAGCTATTTATTAGGGGTATAAAAAATATAGGGGAAAGCCTCAGGCATAAAAACCCTTTGGTTAGGTGATGTTAGGGCACTTGTTTAAAACTAAATGATGAAATATTAACAGCTAGCAAAGGCGAGTATAACAATCTAGGAAAAGAAACTATAACAATACAGCACAGACGATAATCAGGATAATCAGAGCAACTTCCATAATACAAGAGTATAGTAACATGGTAAATATAGCAACTTCAATGGTACAGCAAGAATTAATAATCATAGCAAATGTATACTTCAATAATGCAACAGGATAATAATCATGGCAAATAAGTAAATGACTAATTATGACCATCGTCATGGTCACGGCCCCAGGGTATGTGAGCCATAACTATAATATTGTATGAGCTAAGGAATTGGGAACACAGGGAAGGTCATGGAGTTCCAGCGGCGGCTCTGAAAAAATGACAGAAAGTTTCGCGGTTGATTAAAAAAAGGTATATTCTCTCATGCCTTATAGCACATGATGGTAACGGTCCCTGCCTTAAGGCGTTTGGAACCGGCCCTTCAAGGCCTTCGATCCAGGAACCTAAGAAATCTCATACAACAGTATAGGTATCTATCTCGAGACCCCTAAATGAAATATCATGTAATACGAGCATATAGATAAATAGATAGCAGTACGAGATCATGGCATAAATAAAAACAAATATAGAATATCAATCACAAGTAAATAATAAGAACCAGAATGCATTATGGACAACAATAACAGGGACAGATATAGGTAAACGATAATAAGCAATATAAACAATGAAAGCAGAGAATCTACATAATCAACCGAAGGAAATATACATAACGACAACAAGAAGATACATCACGACAGTAAGAAGAATAAGTTAACACAGTACGAAATATACACAACAATAACCATGAATAGTATGGCAAGTACATTACATAGTAAAATGACCAATTACAACAGTACGAGACATACATAATGATTACATGAGACAGGGGTAACTTAACAACGTTAACCTTCGATATAACACCATGGTGCTACGTACACTGGTTACATCCATTATTCCATATCGACCATACTAGTACTACCACTAGTGGAGGTCTCCATATGTTCCTGCTTAATCACAGGCTCAAAACCCCAGAGCGATTGGCAATTCCTATTGCACCATAGGGTACAGTAAATAAAGTTGATCGGTTACATTCCAGCAACACATTGTAGAAAGCTGAAAATAAGGCATTCATTGTTATGGTAGACAACTGAACTTCAAAGGCAATAATATCTAAAATGATGGAATCACATGCTATAAGGAGTTACATGAATCAAACAAAGCATTAAGTGCACAGAGGAAATAGAGTTATATGAATTTGACAAAGCATTATGTGAACAACGGAAATAGAGTTATATGAATCGAACAGATCATTGTATGAACAAAGAAAATAGAGTTATATGAATTTGACAAAGCATTATGTGAACAACGGAAATAGTTATATGCAGTTAAACAAAGCATTATGTGAACAAAGTAAATAGTTATATGAAATTAAACAAAGCATTATGTGAACAAAGGAAATAGTTATATGAAATCAAACGAAGCATTATGTGAACAAAGGAATTACATTCACAAGACAACAGTATTAATGACAGGGGCCCAAACACCACCTAATACATCATGAAACCAAATAATATTGCATAATAACGGTATTAATTTACAAACATAATAGAGAAATAATAAATTCACTGAACAAATCCAGTTCTCAATGCTATTTATCAACAAAGATTAATAAAATGGACAAGCAACTAATAACATTTAAAATAGTCTCAATTTTACTTGCGAGATATATTCTAGGGTCACTCAACGTAAGATGGCTTCGTTTTCGAACACACACAAAGGCACTAAACACTTAGCTCTATTGCCAAATATCAGTAAAGTATTTGAAAAGGTGCTATACGATAGACTTATGAATTTCCCTGAATCATTCAAGCTGATAACTGAATACCAGTATGGCTTTAGAAAGCAGGTCGACAACTCAAGCTTTGTCCAGGGTTACATGCAACATAATCAACTCATTAAACAGAGGAGACTACACTGTACTATTATGTGCCGATCTATCAAAGGCATTCGACAATGTCGACTATGATATACTTTTGAAGAAGTTATACCAGCTTGGAGTTCGGGGAGTGCCCCTTAAACTCATGGAATCTTACTTGAGCAATAGGTCCCAAACAGTGGTTGAAGTGGATGAGAGGACTAGTAAGCGGATTCGGTCGAGAGAGAGGATGATACGGAAGGACGTGCCTCAGGGTACAATACTGGGACCTTTACTGTACATCGTGTACACAAGGAAGACGTCACTTTGTTTGCCCATGTCACATCTTTGGTATTATCAGAAAATCTAGCGAAAATATGCCAACTCATATTGGCGTTCATTGGGGAAAACTGGCCCATTTCTGCTATGCTCTGGAAAATCTGTGCCGTACAGTCAGTAATGAGGCAGCTTTTACAGCCTATCAGCCTATCGTGTCTATATTCATAGTAGAATTCGATATGGGAACATATTGTGGGGCAATTTGCGGACATCGCGAGGATCCTGCTGTTCCAAAAAAGATGTATTCGAACCATCTTGGGTCTCAGTGCACAGACCATCTGTAGAGAGTATTTCGTAAGAGAATCTGTCACCACAATTATCTCACTGTACATATATGAGGCCGATCTTTTCGTATCCAAGTGGCCTGAGTCTCTCCATGGGACCAAAAAACAACATGAATATGACACAAGAGCAAAGGAAAACTTTAATATTCCTCAAATAAGACTCGCTTACCTACAGAAAAATTGTGTTTACATGCTTGTCAAAATTTATAACAAGATTCCTGACTGCATAAAACAATCACCGCCACATCATCTTACGAGGAATCTCCTCAAATATCTACTTGGCAGACCCTACTACCGATTGGACGAGTTTTTGTTGCAGTAGCTGACTCTTATTGGCCTGTGTGGTTGAGCCTTTGCCTGGGAGCAGCCATTCCTTCCTCGACTTGTTTTTCGTCTGTTGGCTGCTGGTATCGTTTTTGATGTGTTTGCCTTATTTTTATGCTTATTCTAGTGTGTTATGTCGTTTTCTGTAATTTTGTTACTTGAATTTTGATTTATTCTTTTCGTAAAATATTTTATATGAAATTTTTGACACGCTCAACGCCCTTGTTGGTTTATCATAATACCTTATATGTAATGTATGATAAAGAGAGCAAATAAATATATTGATTGATTGATGTGGGTGACCCCCAAGGTGAGAACCTCAGGTAAGATTGATGGATATGCAAGGGCATCATGAAACACTATGGCCAGTTTTTGGTGTGTTGACCTGAAGTTTTTCCACCATTAATTGTGCAACCTCTCAGATCCAGGGGCTGCCCAATTGCTGGTTTTTTCAGGATCGCTGTTATGTCATCCCCAGTTATGTGTAAATCTTCCATGTCGTACCTCACAGTTTCCATTTCAGCGTCCTTTATCCAGAGCGCTTTATCGCCATGCGTTTCGTGTCGTTTCCAGATCTTTTTCCAAGCCTCATACATTTCTTGTTCATCTGGATATACCCCCTTCGCGGTTTCTCTGGCTTCGAGTTTGCGCAAAAACTACCTGGGGTTCTTATAGTATAACTGATTGTTTTGATATCTTTTCACTCTGGCGTTATATCGCTTTAAACAGTTCCCTAACGTTTTGATCTTTTGTTTCAGCTTATCGCAAACTATTATCAGCTGATCGTTGATTTGCTGTTTCGAGCCATGCGTTCTGATACGTGATTCAGATACAGTCTGCCTTATACCTTCCATGAGTTTCCTGCTGTGATTCTCTGTGTTGAGATAGGTATTTGAGATACCAATTCAGCAAGCGAGACTCGCCCATTTGCACTCCTAGTTCTTCACATATCGTGGCGGCACCAGCATAGACACAATCAATCACCTCTCTCACAGTGATTGCAGCTTCAACATACCTCTGCATATTCGCGTTCACCCTCTGGACAAAATCGATCATTTGCGCTGACTGTTTCATTCTGGGAATTGTGGGTCTTTTATTGGGAGCGAGTCCTAAGTATTTATAAAGATTCTCGTAGTATATGCGCTCTGATCTGGATGGTTGCACACTCATGCGGATATTACCTCTGGGTTCTACCATCATTTCGTTCTCCTGATTCTCTGCGGTGACTGAGAAGCTATGTGGTGTGAAGCTCCGTTTGATTGACTCAATTTCAACTGATGAGAATTTTTCTATCTCAAGGAGCCACCTGACTCTGTTAGCAAGAAGGTTCTTATAGGATTGTCTCTGTGGATTTATGTCATTTAATATCTCTGTTAGCAGTTCTCTATAAGCTCTTCCTGTTCTTCACGCCTTCTCGCAACTCGTCTATTTGGAGGTTCCATGGGACGAGATACTCTCTCGTCCAAAATGGGTTCTCCTTCAGCAATCCTTGAAACGAGATCCTGCCTTACGGTGCCATCTCGGGGGGCTGCGCCTCTCGCACCACAGCTGACCCCATCGAGCTCTTCCTCCAGACGGCTCCGAAGAGGACCAACCTGCTGTCCTCTACCGCCCTGGTTTCTGCTTCTAGTTACAGGAGCATTAAATTCTGCAGATCTCAGGCTGCTAGCCTGAAGATCCGGGAGACTCGGGTATGCGGGGTCACCAATCCCGAAAGCATAATGCTTCCCTGCGTTAATTTTAACCATATCTATGGTTAAAATGATTTCAAAAGAAACATGCTGGTCCCACTAATGCCTAAGGTTGTTTAAATTTCACGATAAGTCACATGACGATCTTGTAATATCAATTGGCGCGCAGCATCAATGGTTTTCGGAATAACCACTGATTTTGGACGACCTTCACGAAATTTGTAACAAAGCAACTTTATTTAATTGTATAGATAGAATAATTTTGACCGGCTAGCTGGAGAGCAGGTAAAATGATTTGATGCCTCTACCCTAATCAATGAAAGTTCAAATTGGAACAGTCGTTATTTATTCCACTTTTTACAAATATCAGTTATTTACAAATGTACAGTCAAAATTGAGTGGAATTGACAAGATGTTCGGTCATGTATGTTTCACAGGTAATCACTATCCCCTTCACTGAAACTTATCTTGTTTATCCTTGTATATTGAGATTCCAGGAAAATTATCTCCTCTGGTGGTTTTTCAGTTGAAGAAACGTTCGATAATTATCTTCTCTGGTGGTTTTTCAGTCAGCCACTGCTGCAAGTTGGCAACAAGCTCTCAACTTCAATGAATTTTGTACTTGATAGGTCGACGACAAAATTCCATAGCCCGACGGGTTTGGCTGTGAAAATCGGGTTTATCAGTTTTGACTTGATAAAAATCTCTTAGTTTCCATCGTTCTCTAAATGCATCATTTTACAAACGAAAATCTTTTAAAAGAAGAAAAAATAACCACGTGTTCAGAAAAGAACCCAATGGCGCAGATAGTTCGACACTAAAAATTCAGAGAACTCTGGTCACCGAGAAAACAAAAAAATTAAATAATTGAAATTGAAATTGAATAATAAAGTTAAGTACAATATCAAAGTAAATGAAGGTGAGCTGATCCACCAGATATTCTCAAATGGAAAAGTGAAAAATGGCGGTCCGACCAGAATTATACGACATCTTTTTGTCATCTACACAAAAAATAATTAAATGCATTAAATAAACATGACATTTAGCATCGAATAAACCCTGTCTGATCATAAATGAAAACTTACCGGAAAATCTCTTCCGCCAGGAAAAATTCGCACATAAAATCTACGAAAACACTTCAAACGTGTTATTTCAGCAGCTTCTCGACAGTGAAAGGAGACCGACGAGATCGAGGACATCGACCATGTGATATCGACCGATTCGGCGCGTTAAGTAGATCATTCCAATGACAAATGAAATGCTCACAGACAGTTTTAAAGCGGATTTCTGCGGTTAATTAAAATTGGTAAATCATGGTGCTACAAATTCGTCTTGGAGTGAACTACGACCTCGGTCGAATTCACCATACCATCGATAAACACTGATCTTTGATGGAACTTCATAGCCAAAAATTTAATTAAGTTCATCGATGCAGTGTTGTTGAGTTAAACCACGTCGGAAGTTTTAAAAAGTAATCGCACTAAAATGATCACGATTTAATTTCAGTTGTTGGGCGAGATGAATCTTTTAAAATACTATAAACAATACAAATAGCGCTCGTATGTCAAAACGTGTTGATTACGTTTAACTCAAAAATGTCAATCCTAACGATTAAGCTGTCAGTTAGCAGATTGCAATACTAGGGTTGTCCAATCCCGAAATATAAATGTTGCCCGGTTATGTTAGACATTTGAAATAACAAAAATTCTGACAGAGTCAAATTTTTGTAGGACACTTGGGTTCACCATTAGAAAGGAAACTTCAAAATTCCCCATAGATGATCCAGTATCTGCTATCAAAGTTATTCAGGGCCAAAGTCAAAATTTTGTATTTTTTTCATTTTTTCAGTTTTCAGTTTTATCAAAAATTCACCAGTTTTGAGATATCGCGATTGTAAGAGTGAGGTAATAAATGACATGCACATATTTCCACGCCACCTGTGAGGTAGTCTAGTTGGCGCGATTTTTCTTTACAGTCGTTTTCCGAGTAGACCTAATCCACAAATTGTAATTATGTTAATTTAAAAGAAAATACTTTTGCTAATGCATAACTGAAGATATACAATAAATATATATATTGAGCAACTTTGATTGTTTTTGTTGTTTCAATTTAATTCAGACTCTTGCAAGTCCTCGTCAATGTTTTTTTCTTCTTCCTCCTCGTCCTGAACGTTCAACAATTGTTCAAATGAAGGCGAATGGTCAGTAGACAAGCCCACTTTTCTACAACCACATTTCATTTATGTATTTATTAACGGTACATGACCTTTGTATGTAAAATATAACACAAAATAGTAAAATCTAAGCAGTATAACTAGAAAAAGAGTAGATGTAGAGGTAAAGCAAGTATAGATACATATATATGTGTAATATGAAACAGGAAAACAGTATAAAGCCCAGACAAAAATTATGTACTTTCAACTTATTCAATTTAATTTAATTGAAATGGTTTATTCTTGCTGTGTTCCCAATTGCTACAGTAATAGTAATGTCAAAAGATATGTGTTGCATTCATATAAGTAGTTGTTTTGGATTAATTTATAACTCACTAAAAATGTACTGTGAATTGATATTTTCTGTAGCAATTTCATATTCGTGTAGTAATTTCTGATTAGTAAAAATTTGAGACAGTTTCTAAAACTGTTTTCTCTCTAGGTTTTTCATTAGGGTGTTAGAAATGTTTGGTTGGACAGAATCAGAAATCCATGTCTTCATTCATCCAAAAGCGTTATTTGCATAAAACATTTTCATATGGATTGTATAGAACCACATGGAAAGCTGAAAAGATTTGCTCTACCAACACTTAATTTGCCAAGTAATTCGTTCTACTCCCTATGATTATCATTTTTGTAATTTCAATAATCTTTTAGATTATGTAAGCCGCCCTCATAATGATGACATATTTTTTCTACCTTCCAGAACTCCTGAAGAAACTTTGAGGTAACAAGGTATTTATATATAAGTGAACTGCTCGTGGTCATTGATTATAGTTTTGGGTATTCCACTAATAGTGGGTTTCATAAAAATCGTTTATCAGAAGATTTCTAGAATACTTCAACGGATATGTGAGATTTACGGTTGAAACGCCAAATTCATGGAATTTCAGTTAATAAGTTTATTGATTTTGCCATGAAATTAATTCTGTACTTTTATGACAGAACTATTAATAAAATTTTATAGGAAAAAAAAACAATAAGATCTTATGATCCAATAATGAAGATGGCATCCGAAAAAGTATCTAAAAGAAAAAGAAAATAGACTTTAAGAAATTGTTTCTGTCATAAAAGTATAAATCTAATGCATTTCATGCTTAAATTGATATATTTGTCACTAATATTCTAATTTATTCTTTTAATGTATTTTTCATAATTTGATGAGTAATTGTTGCATAATTATTGTTGGTTCGTTTATTCTTACCCTCGATATTGAAATTTTTGTAAATTGATTATATTCTGCATTATATATAAAGGAAGGATAATGGGTGAAACCGCAGTAGTGCAGAAAATATGAGAATTGGATGGAAGGTACTTGCCGACACGTGTTTCTGCTTATTGGCTTCTTCAGGGCAAGGCAACCAAGAAACCAGGATAGGGGTGGAAAAGAATGATTCTGGAAGAAACGACAACAGGTGACCACAACAGGAGCGAGCATCCAATTTGTGGCTTCAACCCTAGATACCTTCGGTTTTGGAGGCTAAACCGAGCATCGCCACGATGGAAGCATAAGCAACCTGTGTGATGCGACCAAAATTTTCTGCACTACTGCGGTTTCACCCATTATCCTTCCTTCATATCTAATTTCACCGCATTATATCCTTTTCTGTAAATTCTGCATTATATATATATTTCCAAAGTTTATTCTTTGTTTATTTCCTTTCATCCTCTAAAGATTAGTATGTTCTTCGATTTGAAGGGCAGATATATTTGAAATGACCATAATTCTTTTAATCTGCTGCAAACTCACAATTTTCTGATTAAATGATATTTTTATATTGAAATTGTGACAATCTTCAGCAGATTAAAATAATGGTCATTTCAAATGTATTTGTTTAAAAATCCAATAAAAATATGGGATTCAACCTACGCTTGCGTGGAATCCTATGATAACTCATATAAAATGCACTAGAGGGCGCCAAGACACGGAGCGTTGTGCGAATGGAATCTGTAATCAACTAGGGAATAACTAAAGATGGCGCTGTAAGTTGAGCTCTCGGAATCGGAACCAAAATTCATGTCAGAGTTGCCTATCTATAGGTAGTCTATGGTATAGACTGAAGTATAGACTTAAGAAATCTGTTTTGGACCCCCTCTAGGAAGGAAAAGTCGATCGATAAGCATGGAGACCACACTACAGAGGAGAACTCCAACATCGGTCTAACCAACGAGATGTAAAGATGGTGAAGGGTCTCGATGTTGAAGTCCCTAGTATTCCTTATTATAAACCCCAAGGTCCTGAGAGATGACGCAGAAACGTCCCGAATAAGTGCCTCAAAAGACAACGTGCTGTCATATGAAACACCCAGGTCTTTGTTAACAAATACTCTATCTATAGGCTTACCAAAAATACAATAATCGATCGTAATAGGATGCTCCAAACGGGAAATCGTCATGAACTTACACTTATTGATGTTGATAGTCAGGCAATTGGCAAGACACCACTCCTCAACCGCCTGTAAATCCGATCTCAACCGGTCAACATCGAATAACAGCAAACAGCAAGAACCTAACAAATCGGATAATATGACTCAAGTCGTTGATAAAAATCAAAAATAATAATGAACGAAGATGACTACCCTGTGGAACTCCCGAAGTTACCAGTATCGAATAAGATAATGTTCCACCTATATTTGCCACTGTAGCATTTCTTACAATTGCAGAAAATGGTGTTAAGAAGTTGTTCTAGACCGGGTTGCAGTAGAGTTGAAATCGATTCCAAACAATAATTTATTAATTTCCATCCCCAGTATTCTGGATTCAATAGATTACCTGGCCGCATCTAAACTTGATAATTTACCCCATGCTGAATCGCTTATACCGACGTTGGGGGAAGACATGACCGTTGTACTTGTTTTTGTTACGTATATTTTCAGTAAAAATTAAATATCGGTATTTATCTATGCAATGAACCATTTTCGGAAGAGCAAGAAGAAAGAGAATTCCTTGGGTAATTATTGTTTGAGGTAAAGAATCAGAAAAATACTTTTGCGTAGTCAATTCAATCTTGTTTCTAAAATAATTTCATTACAGAAGTTTTACCTCCTCTGTACATTGCAGATGTAGTATTGATCGGTTAACGTTTGCAAAAAATGTATGTACTTTGGGCATTTGGGATAAGTAGATATTTTTCCTGAGCGATAAATTTTAGATTGAGGTTTAGCTTATCCATGTTTTAGAAAATATATAATATCATTAATCGGAGTCTTTGAAGTGAGTAGTATCAACAAATAAACATCTTCACCAATAACAATTATTGTGCTTATTGCATGGGAGTTGTGAATTACTGTATTAATTTTGAGAACATCTGCGTCATTCGCAGCTTGATCCATGCAATACTTTTTAGTCGATGTTTTCCGAATTGTTAGTTAATATTATTGTATACATGAAAGAGATACAAAAAGAGTATGTTCAGAGTGTGTGTGGAAACCTTTATGCTTTACAGACGTATATGAATATCGCTCTTCACCTTATCAGATTTTCTTCGGTTAAAAATTCGAAATAAATTGAAATTTTTACACAGAGGTGATCACAAGAGCATTGGGACTGAAACCGTGAAGTTTTTCATTCTGGATAATATATTTGGTCAAAAATTGATTGAAGTGAGTACGATAAATTAACTGTACTGATATCGAAATTGTTTTTGTCTGAATTGAGATTGTACATCACATTAGTTATCATCTTATCTTACCTACATCTGCCGACACTATCAACTGAACGGGTAAAGCGGTCCATACACGAACAGTTCTTCTCTACAATAGAATGTCCATCAGCGAGGAAATAACCAAATTAATAAAATGTGAATTCGCGAAACACACGAGTATTCTGAGAGAGGAATTATCGAAGGTAAAAGAAGAGATTTTTCTACTGAGATCCAATACAAAGGCAAAAATAGAATCCTGTGAGAAGAAACTATCTAAAGTAGAGAGCGAGTTGATATTGATTAAACGAAAAACTTTGAAGAACAACATAATAGTCTCAGGATTGAATGTGGATGATTCAAATTTAGTACATTCTGCGCTCGAGCAGCTGAATGCCCTCCTTAGTATCAACCTAGATGTTAAAGATATCAATGACATTTATAGATTGGGTAAGGGCAAACCACTGTTAAAAATAGAGTTTGTATCCTTTCTTACAAAAAATCTAGTCATCGGTAGTAGGCATAAATTAAAGGGCACACAAATCTTCATCAACGAGGACCTTTGTGAACAGGATCGTGAAAATTTCAAACTCTTAAGACAACATTTGTCTTTAGCGAAAGAAAAAGATTATAAGGCATATATACAAGCGGGAAGCTTGTTTATCAATGGCAAGAAGTACTCAGTTGATCAACTTAGAGAAAAATCTAGTGTAGATACGCAGTCCTCCTTAACTCAAAACGAAGTCGAAGAATCGCGACCCAATCTGCCGTAGATCCAAATTGGCCAACAAGTGCGCCCAACAGCCCAGCCCCAGTAACCCGGTACAAACAAATGCTAACAGAATACGAACATTTACAAGTGGAAGAAAATTTGAGGGTGAACAAAGAATTAACATCTATCAACCAAGTGCTTAGCAAAGCAAAAGATTGGGAAGAATTGGGAAGGACTGTATTTTGTTAATGTTATGGATCCATTTTTGAGGGACTTTGAAGGGGAATTATATAAGTCTGAATATGTGTCTCGTGTAGGGAATCTGAAAGTTCACAATGTGGAATCAAAGTTTAAAATTATTCATGATAATATTAGAAGCATCGAAAAGAATTTTGATGAATTTCAATTATTGTTGAGAGAGTACAAAGAGGGATTTGATGTTATTATTTTGACGGAAACATTCATTATATCGGATTTGGGATTCTATGATATTTGTGGATACTCATGCGTGTACAGCGGTGGGAATTTTAACAAAAATGATGGTATCGTTGTCTATATTTGGAATAATTTGAGGTACAACGTACAGATACTACCTATTGGTCAAAGTAAAGCTCTGGAAATTGACATTACTCTAGAAAACAAAAATGTTAAAATAACTGGAATATATCGCTCACCGAATAGTTGCGTAAAAATGTTCAATAGGCACTTGAATGACTACGTTGCCAATAAAAACTCGAGTGATTATCATGTCATAGTAGGAGACATTAATATAGACCTTCTATCAAACCATGAATATATCGACGAGTATAAAAACATACTAAGTTCCTTTGGATATGAATCTTATATTAATGATGTAACAAGACCTTCTGGACGTAGTTGCGTTGACCATTTTTTTCTTAAATGCCGAAAACCTCATCCAAGCCAGGCCAAATCGTTCATCGTCAGCACAGATGTTACTGACCACTACACAATAATTCTATGTCTCGATAGAGTAGACACACCTCAGGAAAAGTGTATACAACAGTACAAATATTATATTGATTATAAAAAACTGAAAGAGGACTTAAGAATGATTGATTGGCATGGACTGATGGAGGAAAAAGAAGTAGATTCTATTGCAGAGATATTCATTGATTTATTGAACCAGTACACGCTGAGAAACACAAGGAGGATCAGAATCAGCTATAGAAGATCAGGAAGGAGTGAGTGGATTACCCCTGGATTGCTCAAATCGGTCAATAGAAAGAACAGCTTATACAAGGATATGATGAGGAATCAAAATAACGTTGAATTGAAACAGCAGTACACAAAATACCGGAATACTTTACAGAAGCTTATTAGAACCGCTAAGAGACAATATATGAGTAAAAACATCAAGAGGAATACTTCAAGAACCAAGACTCTTTGGTCGTACGTGGATAAGCTCTGTGGTAAGTCTAAGCCTGAGACAGAGATCAATTCCATCTTTAATATTGAAGGACAGGAAAAAGTAAAGAAGGAGGAGATTGTGGAAGAGTTCGGAAAATACTTCAATGAGATAGGAAAAAATTTAGCTGAAACCATACCCCATACACTGGAAATGAAAGAAAGTGAGGTATTCTGTGATGAGACATGTTTTCTGTTTCCAACATGTTCAAATGAAGTAAAAGAAATGATCCAGAATCTGAAGAATGGTGGATCGCCAAGTGATGACGGCATTAGAGTAGAACTCCTCAAGAACATCAAGGAAGAAATAGCAGAACCAATTATAATATTGGTGAATAAATGCTTTGACTCTGGAAGATTTCCCAGAAAATTCAAGGTAGGAATCATCAGGCCAATCCATAAATCGGGAGAAAAGAATAACATATCCAACTATAGACCTATTTGCCTCATATCTAACGTGGCCAAAATATTGGAGAAAATACTTAAGGCTCGTATCGTGAAATTCCTAGAGAAAAAGAAAATTTTATCTGAAAACCAGTATGGCTTTAGGGAAGGAAAATCTACAGAAGACGCAATTAGAAGATTAGTCGAGAGACTATACGGTTGGTTGGATGGTGGGAAAATGGGTTTGTGTGTTTTCATAGATCTAGAAAAGGCTTTCAACACCATTTCACACAAAATGCTATTAGACAAACTATATCGATATGGATTCCGGGGAAGAACATGGGATTTCTTGAAAAATTATTTGATGGACAGGCCTCAATTTGTACAGATCAACAACCATACAAGCGAAATGAGATTTTTGGAATATGGAATACCCCAAGGGACAGTGCTAGGACCGATTCTGTTCACAATATACGTAAACAACCTACTGTTGATGAAAAAGAAGGGTGAGGTCATTAGCTTCGCAGACGACACTGCTATACTATACGAGGATGATACATGGCCGAATTTAAAATCTAAAGCCGAAGAGGATATATCAGTGGTAAAACAATGGTTCGAATTAAATAAGCTGACAATCAACTCAAAAAAGACCAAATACTTACCGTTCGCCTCCTACGAATCTGGTTTACCACAAATTGGCTCACTGAATATCAATAGTTAAACGTCAATACCTGAAGGTGACGCCATAAAATATTTAGGAATTACAATAGACAGGCATTTGAAATGGGAGAAGCATATAGACACTTTAGTCAAAAAACTCAGATGCCTTTTGCCAAGATTTAGACATCTTAAAAAGTGCCTAAATGCAGAAGAGCTAATGGAGATATATGGTTCCCTCTGTCAATCTCTGATAAGATATGGTATAATAAGTTGGGGTGGTGCATACGAATGTCATATGAAAAGAGTGGCGATAATTCAGAAATGGATACTACGTGTCGTCTATAGTAAACCTCTTTTATTTCCATCAGACGAAATATACACTACAGCAAGGGTAATGAATCCTTACCAACTATATATTGCTCAAATTTTGAGTGCAGTTTTTTCTGGGAGAGTTGAACTGCAGCCAACAGAATGTGTATATGAAACCAGGAATAAAAATTGTATATTTATACCCAGAGCTGAAAAGCGTATCGGCCAGAGATGCTTCTCATATCTAGCACCGAGAATCTACAAAACAATCCCCAGGGAATTAAGAAATGAAAGGAACATTGGGAAGAGGAAGAGACTTGTCAAAGAATGGATTATAAATAGAGGAAGTAAATATTTTTGATTATTAATCAATTTATAGAGGACATTTAAAAACTGATGGAATTCACAAGACGGTCATTTTACAATTCATGGTCTCGAGGATATCGATTTGGGTGTGGGTATAGTTTGAAGGGTTTGAGTAAAAATTTGGGATAATCTTAATACATTTAAGTTAAATTAGCTATATTTGTTTTGTTTTCTTTGGACGTTACGCGGGTTATATTTTTTGTTGTTGTTGTTCTCTTATTTTTATCATAGGCTTAAGAAATAATGTATACATGAATTTAATCAATTGTACATCGCGTACAGGCTCTGAGCCTCTGCGATTATTGTTTATAATTCAATAAACTATATTATTATTATTATATGTGTTTAATGCCGTACATTGTACAAACATGGCATATATGTGCATATTTTGTACAGTATAGCCACACTCTTACAATCGAGATATCTTAAAACTAGTGTCCACAGAATGTGGAGCGCCCTTTAGAAAGAAAATAATCATTACCATTTTGTATAGAATTTTTAGATCTGGCATAATTTCTTGATAACACTCAGTGTTTTCGAGAAAAATCTAGAAAAACAAAAATTTTGGCCCTACCTCGAATAACTTCAGTAGCAGGCAAGTGATCGTTTGGAACTTTTGAAGTTTCTTTCCTGATGATCAAATCAAGGTTTCCACATAAATTTGGCTGTCGGAATTTTGGTTATTTGATCATTATTTTTATGTCTAACTCGACCGGGCTAAGGGCAACCCTCGTAGCTTCTCGAGCGGTTTTCTATTTCTGTACTTACATATGGGACTCTTAAATCTTCATGGATGATGTGATTGGGGACATACCAAGGGGTATTAACCAATAAACGTTGTATTTTGATTGCACTATTCGGACAATTTGAACATTTGATGGCTTAGCGCATATCGACTAAAAATACCGATTTCATCCATATGACTATACAAGGTGAGTCTCTGACCACTGCGTTAATTTTAACCATAGATTCTTGACGTCAAAAGAAACATTTTCTTCATATAACATTTTTCCAAATTTGGCCCTGTTCAAAAGATATAGGGTGTGGAAATTTCATAAAAAAATTGCATTTTCACCTGTAATATTCAAACGACAATATCAATTGAAATGATCTCTTGTAGAAGGTTCTTGATAGCACTCGTGCATATTTTGGCATCAATAGATTTATTCTACTTTTTGTGGGTTTCTCACTACTACTCTAGAAATAGTCTTTTTTGCAGATAAAATCATTCCTCATCTTTTCTCCTAAATTCTTGAGATATTTGAAGTTGAAAGGAAACGAATCGATATAATTTTGTCCAAATTTTCTGATTTTTCCAAATCCAACTCTGTGCTGAAATGATTCAATAATCAGATTTGTTCAATGTTGCCATATTTTATCTTTATTAAATATTTCTACAAAAGTTTGGGGAAATCTCCAGTATATGGTCCCACCACTAAACACTATTGATGAAATTAACCACTGAACAATTTTTGTTTTACATTCACTACAAAATCTAACTTGCCATTTGCTGCTTTCATTACTAATGATGTCTAGCACCTTGTTCAATATCTAATCCAGAGTAATATTCCATAATAAATAGAAAAAAGTTTTCCATCACTCACATAGGTACTTCGGTATATTTTCATTATGACGGTTGAAATAGGTAATCTATTTTCTGTCTTTATGAAGAGCTGGTTCTTTAAAGCTTCAGACTTTCAGAGTTCATCAAACTATATCTATTCTAACATAGGAATGCTTCAAATTGAGTTCATTTGAGTTTTAAAAACTTCGAACCCAGTCTCCTAGATTTGTTTTGTACCCTTATTATCTTCATTTACACCTGGTTCACAAACTTAGGAGATAATAGAATTTGACTTAGTTTTAATATTTTAGAATGTTTGTTATGATGCATGTTTAATTGAATTCAATCAATATTGAAACTGGAAGCTATAAGCTCATAAACAAGAAAGATTAGAATAGAATGCATTTTCTGACCATAATCATTTCATACTGAATTGAATAATTTCAAACTATCGAAATTATTTTAACAATATTTTCCCCTTTTTTTTTTAAAGAAATCTACAAATAACTGTTGACACTTTCAAACAGAATCAAAACAACAAGGAACCACAGAACACTATTTTATTAGGAACTACCCACCACAGAGAAGTTATAATATTTATGTGATAAAAATTCACTCTAATTATTTTGAGGAAAATTATAACTGAAGATCAATAATGGTTATATATATTATCCTTCATTTAAAAAAGCTTTACAACTATTAATTTTTTCTCTCTTAAAATTTGACATAATCTATGAATAACCATTATTCAATATTTATGTTTTTGTTTACGTAATTAAAACAGATACTCTGATTATAAAAACCAAAAATTTACGCATGTTCAGTAATTAATTATAGTCTAAACAGAATAGATTCATATTAATGATTTAACAAAAAATTTTTTATTAAAGTTGACTTTTCAGAATCAAATCTAGGTGATCAAACTCAATTTCTACAAGCAAGTAAGCACACCTAAATCTGGGAATACCTGTAATCTATCCAAGTAAATTGTTATTGGGATTCAGTACAGAAAATATTCATCAAGCAAAGTAACATCACTTTAAAATAATTATTTGTAGTGACATCATTCATTGTTGTTAAAGATTTTCATATTTTTAACAGTATGATATCAAAAGACCTCATAACCTGTTCACTGGTCTCTGTCAAGGAGAAGAAACTTCAGAAATATCAGTGTTTGGAAAATCATAGATGATTTTTTCTGGCTTTGAGTGAAAAAAAAGCACAGTGACAACATCATGACTTGGAAATTTTATAGAAATGATGGTTTTCATGATTTTAAGAAGAAAATTACAATTGTATGAAGATAACATCCAATAATTCTGAGGTTTTTTTGGAATTTCTCACTAGAAAGGGATGGTTTATAAGCTCAAACTAGAAAGAAATTATGATAGAACAACAAAAATCTATGTTAATTGTGTTGAATTTTTTTTATCAGAAAATAAGTATTTTGTATCTTCCTTCTGGATATGGACCTCATCGGATGAAACATGAGTGAGTGAATCATTTTTTAGAGAGAAAATAATGTTTTTAAACAATTCAGATTCATAAGTGGAAGCTGTGGAAGGTATTTTTCATTCAAAATAAACTGGACTACAGAGGGGTATTTGCCCAATGTGAAAACTGAATATGCTTATAACTTTTTATATCAGCTGAATATGGAAAAACCGTAATGGAAAAAGTATTTCTTTTGATCTCAAGAACCTATGGTTAAAATTAACGCAGTGGTCAAAGAGTCACCCTGTATACACCGTTTTTCTAAACATCAATTATTCCCTAATAATGATTATCCATTGTTAGCCGACGTTGGAAAGGACTGTGCATAGATCTATTTTCTGAAGAATATGATCATATCGAGAGGTGTGAATATTTTTCACATGAATCGAACAATATTTATCCACTCAGCCGCATTTTTTATCAAGGCAAAAAGGATAATATTCTAATATCATCCCAATATAATGAGCAAAGATAATTTTCCCACTTAACAAAACCAACATATGGCCAGATATATAGGGGTGATCGCTTCCACTCAACATTTAGATTTGCCTAAATGGAAAATGCTTGGGTAAACATAGGTCGAGATAATATTAATTGCACTATGAAAATCAACTTCAAGTCTTCGACAGCATTCAGTTTATTTTGAACAGTGACACACTGTTAACAGTAGAATACCAGAAATTTCATTTGGCATGTGACTGTTCCATGTTATCGGATATGGATAAATATGGCAACATGTCACGTAAAGATTATAAAATTAAAAGTTATAAGAAAAAGTTGAGACGGAGTAAAGCCAGTGCTAGAGAAAGAATTAGAATGCATGGTTTGAATGCCGCTTTGGATATTTTAAGGAGGTATGTGATGGTAAATAATGAAGAATAAATAAGTGGCTTTCTGTTCTATAAACTATCAACACCTTTACCTTTTATGATTTAGAAAATCAAAGTTCAATTTCAGAATCAATGTAATTTCAGAAGAGTAATTTGTCATTTGGAAAATGAAAATTGTACTCGGAAGCAGCCAATGCACCCTAAGATTGTAAGGGTGGAATTCGGAAAAACAAAGTAATAATTTAGAGCGATTTTGCGAAAAAAATTAGCAATACCTCAAGCTCGATTTCCAATAAGGGTACTCCGATAGGAGGTGTTATTTCGGTAGGTGTCACTTTTGAAACTGTATGTTTTATATATTTCAAGTAGAAATTACCTCATAAATAAAAATGAAACCATTGAATATTGAATGAAATTATCATCAAGTTCACTGTAAAGGTGCATATTTGGCAGCAACATTTTCAAATAGTCGTGAAGCCCATTGTCAGGTCCTAATAAAAAATTGATGGAAAAATTCAAGCTGCTGAAACGAGTTATCGATGTGAAGAGCGAAACCCTCTCAGTACAACAGGAAATACTGATAATGATACCCAAAGTGTTGAAGAAATCCCAGGTTTGTTCATTTCTCGTCATTTTTGTGCATTCTACAAACGTCAAAATCGTATTATGCATGAAAACCTGAAGTTTATGAAATTCAATCTACACAAGCCTTCAGACTGGTCTATCATCAACAATGTCCTAGCTTTGATGATCGATTTCTTGAAATTGCATGAGAATGATGCAGAGTTTCATCGAAATTCATGAGGCTGATTTTCAACACAACTTTTACATTCGCCCAATTGTTTCTACATGACACAAGAGTAACGAAAATCTTCAAGAAAAAAGTTTCTGGACCGTGTTATCTCTTGAAGAAGTGGTCGCAATCAATCATCGGGATCTTTGGTTCAAAACCTTGGAGTACGTTTCTCGTTTATAAATAAAACATATACTAACAACACTGAATACAGTATTTTATTATATATTTATATTCTTTTGAACTTTTGGCTTACAGTATTTAGTTGGCAAACAATAAAGCATATAAATCAGGGGTTAGTGACGGGGTGTCATATGAATCGGTGTATCACATAAAAGCCTAGGGAAAAAACCCCAGTAAAACAAACCCTGGGTCCCCGCCTAAGTGTGAAAGCACAAAAATAAGCTGAAATATATTTCAGGGACTTCTTTCTTCAAGAGTGATCTTCTATTGATAGGAACATAGACTTCTTCAAGTTGCCCACATCGAATCTGAAAATAAAAAGACAAAAGCAGAAAAAAGAATTGAATAACAAAAATACAAAATTTGAAAGAGATAAAGAAAACACCCTCAAATTAGCCTTTTTGGATTAACTCGATATTGTGAATCAAGGATTTTTTAACATAACAAGCTAAACCGTAAATTTTAAAGAAGGAGATAATCAATGAATACATAACCTTTTATGGTTCCTCTTTCACGAAGATTTTTTTTAGTATCCGTATGTGTCTCTCTCAGCACCATAGTCCTTTGCTAGTTTAGAAATATGATCACTCTTGTGCTAGAAATACCCTCTATATTCAAATCTAATACACAAAATTTGTCGCCAATCTGCAAGGAGGATTCTTCGAATCGGGTCTTGCAGTCCAAGTGATGATTTTTCAGATCTTCTGGTGTTTGAAGTCTGCTATAGAACCCATTCAAAGGGAAATCATCATCCATAGTTGAGGAAGGTTGTGATATTTTATTATAAATTACTGAAAAGAACGATAATACTTCGTGTCCGAGCTAAGCATGATTGACGTAGTAATTTACTCAGCGGTATGTCAGCTTTCACGAACTTGAAATGATTTATTTTCATGTATATTTTATCATAACTTATACAGATTTCATATATAGGAAATATCTCAAGAGGAAAAATATATATATAATAGTTTCTATATTTAATATATATATTAGATTACAATAGTAACTATTCTTTTAGAATTCATCTGCTTATATTATATTAATTAAAGAATTTTTGTTTGCTAGTTTATAAATTTTTTGCTCAATTTTTTGTTGCGTAAGTGAAACATAGATTTTGGAAAAGGCGTCAAAAATGTTTCGGAGAAATGTCTATTCTTTAAAGCAAGCAGTTGTCGGTGTTGCGAGGTTGTAATGATAATTCGGAGTGTTGGTTTCACAGAATACTACAGATCATGTTTGCCGTAAGTGTTTTGTGTTTTCTGAGCTTTAAGTGGTGTGGGAGCCTTGGTTTATTTAATTTTAAAATATTTTCAGTCCTAAAGCTCATTGTTATAATTACTAAATTAAACCATATGAAGTTTCAGTGGATTGTATAATGCGAGAACAAAATATGTATTTAATGACAAATGTACTGACTCTGAGGTATTTCTTGTGGGTTTATGGTATTCTTACAATATTTTAGGTAAAGTCCGAATTAATGTTGTGACACCACACTATAGTAATATCTCAAAACTAATGAACTATTTTAATAATAATCAATGTGTGATTTGAACTATGATTAATAACAACAATTCGGATTCATTCATTCATTAATTTTGACTAAATTAACAACTACCGAAGGGCATACATGCACGAAAGTACCATATATATGTTCAACATTCATTCTCTCTCTACGCGGTTTTATCAGATTGAAACTTCTGATTTGGAGTTCGATTTCATTTTACTATTTATGTTTCGTGATGGATAGAGGTTTTTCGGTAGTTTAAGGATCTTTCTTCATCATTTGTAAAATGTTGGTTAAAATTAAGTTTACTTTATAGATCGATTTTCTTTGGTGTTTCATTGTGTAAGGACAGGTTTGAGTTATTGTACTGTAGTTTTTAAGTCACTAAAGTGAATTAGTGACGCATTAATTTTAATTTTAAATTTTTCGGAATCGTGAGTTCAGTCTTGCAGATATTTTTTTTGCGCTTTGATTTTCAATGCTTCTGAAAGCGTTCTGATTATCTTTGTTCGATATGTTCAGTTCGATGAATACGAATTTCAGTATGATATAAAGGAACTATTTTTATCAGTTTGTATAAAAGCTCGTCACGCCAGACCGTGTCGCATGCTTTTTTTACGTCGAGATTCAAAATGGCTGTTGTTTTCTTGTAATTGTAATGATTTGTTATATAGTCAATAAAGGAAGGAAGGAGTCTGATCTGTTAATGATTCAAACATTTTTGAGGTATTGGAGAAAAGGCTGATGGATCTGTAGTTGCTTCCGTTTTTGGATCTTTATTTGATTTTGGGAAAGAGAGGAAGATTGCATTCTTCCAGTAATGTTCTTCGTAATTAAAAATGGCGCTAAAAGAGAAGCATGCCACTGGATTTTACGTGAACAAGTGCCTGTATAATGTTTAAATTTTAGAATTCTACCTTCAGTATTGGCGGAGATATGAATTTTTTTCGATAACGCCCTTTTTCCAGTTTTCGCTTATGACTCGCAAACAAAAGAGGGTACCCAAAAATTAATACTACTGTTGTTGATTTCATAAAAAAGGGAACGAGAATAGGATATCAGAGTTTGTCTATCTGATCAGAAACTCACAGACTTTTTCGACTTAATAAATTCCAAATTTAAAATCAAATTTTCCTTGGAGAGGTCTTTGTCGAATTCTATCAATTTTCTTGACATGACTATAACCTTGAATGTGGACAATATTTTCTCCTTCAACATATACAGAAAACCCACTCAAACTGATTCGATCTTACCTTATAATTCATACCATGCACCCTCTGCAAAGAGAGCGGCCTCCACTTTTTTGTTCAGGAGACTTCTTAATATCCCCTTATCTAAAGAAGATTATAAAAAAGAGTTAAAGACCATATATCAGATTGGGGGAAACAACCAGTACAAAGATGAATTTTTAGACGACATAAAGATATGATCATTTTTTTCATATACTCAACCGAAAAGAGTAATGACTTACAGTCCCGATGATTTTCTTTGAACGATGGCCATCACAGATCGATATTCAATTGACAAACGCCGGGCTCATTAATCAGTGTCAGTTGGCGTAATATTAATAAAAATTTTTCATAACGGGAAATCATAGAGATAGAATCCAATCTCGGTGGCTGAATAATATACGTTGTCAAAATTCAGAAAAGCACTGATGTAAGTTTTTAGAGGAAGGGAATTATGGCTTCGAACAAAACTTGGGGAAAATAATGAGTAGTTATTTTTAATTTGACATATAAGTTTGTTCATTCATTAGGCGTTCATATTTGCATCACATTGTCCCATAGTACGAGAAAAGACTATTGTTGACCTGATCAGAGTGCTTATAGATTTGTTATGGTTTGAATATTTACTCGCAAGTAGCTCAACAAGAGCGCCAAAGCAATCTTGCTTTGGTGCTTTCTAAATTTTTTTTATTTTGGTCTGATTTTTTTTTCTGTTGGAATTTTATGAAAATAATTAATTAATAGTTCAATGCCATAATAAACATTATCATAATATTTTTTTCAATGGACCCAGTGTCTCGACACATGTAGAGAAGAAATTCGGACGAATATCGTGAACGAACTTCTTTTTGTTCTTCGATCTCTCCAACCGCACGCCAAACTTGCAGAATAGGCGTTATCCTAATTTAATTCGTAATAATAAATTACAATAATATTATAATTATAGCACCGAATCAAAATTATTTGCAGCGTTATCCGTCCAATAATCCAGTGGCGTAATTTCAATTAAACTCTTAATTTGACGTTTTCACATCAGTTAATATAAAATTTAGGCCAAGAGTCTAGCTCTTATACAAGACCACTAAAATGGAATTCGTGAAGCTATTGAAGGGAAACACCAGTCTCTGCGAGATTTCGCGATGAAAATTTCATGAAATATTGTCATGTAGGTATCGTTGCTGGGGCCATTTGATTTATATTATTTTCGATATTGTTATGCTGCTTCATATTTAAATAAATATTTGATCATTAATCTCAGAATGTCGTAACATTAATCCTTGAATACCAAAATAACACCTCTCATTGGAAAGCCCTTTGCAGTTAAGCCTAAACTTCTATAGGCATTAGGAGTAGAAGCGCCTTGTATCTTTCTATCACTAATATCTTCCTTTGATTTTAGTTGTATGCCTGTTCAACAAATTCACGTAGACATGAACACATCTCCTCAAAAACTATCAAAAAGAGACGCTGCGTTTAGCGGCAAATTACATAAATGTTTTGGGTGACATGTTGCTGGCAGATCAGCCGATGGAATTGGAGAGGTATATAAATATGTTATCGAAGAATCTCAGTAAATCAACAGCAAATCTCATTGCGAACACAGTAATAAAAAAATCAGCCAACCACATATGGGAGGAAAAGACCAAAATATACTTATCGAATGAAGAAAACTACACTCCGCACAATAGAATGTATTGGGTTCCGTCTTATAATTCCTACAATAACCGCTTTTGGCCCCATTATGAATTTAGTCCTGATTCGTATTGCAAATTTAGTGCTGATCCGTATTGGTGCTGCGGAAATAAGGAAGGAAATAATTACATGTGTGGGAATAGACATTTTGATTCTGTTAGTGATAATTGTTTGAACTATCTATGTAATGATCATTAATAAATACACTGTTTTCAATATTATCTAAGCATTGAAATTAAATCTTTATGATGAAACGCATGAAGGGTCGCCTTGTAGAATTATTATTTAGGCAGTGATCATCATCTCTCATTGTTCCTCTTACCAAAGTTTCGACAGATATCTTGTGTCGCTTTGAAGGCAAAAAAATAGCTTTGAAAAAAAACTGACAATAATGGAAAATTTTTCAATTTTCACTTATAAGTGTCAAATTGGTGGTACTGCGAAAACTAGATAAAATTTGTACTTACCTGAGGTTTGAAGATTGATGGTACACTTATAGGAAATTTGGAGTCCAATACGAAGTAACTTGAAGAAATCTTTAAACCAAAGATATGTGCAAACTTAATTTAGTTTTCGGAGTTCTATCAATTTGATGCTTATTATTATAGTTCAGATAATTTTTAACAAGTTTCTTCGTCCACGGTTTACTCACAAAACCATTTTTTTGGGAAAAAGGCCCACTAGTTTCGACTTTGTCATAATATCTTCATCAGGATTCTGAAATAGTACAACAAAACTACAATAATATCAGATATTCGAAACTACGAATGAAATAATTAAAACCTTATTTTCAAAAACTTATTTAGAGAACACATACACCCAAAAATAAGTGAGAAAAAGGGTTCGGAGAATTGTGAGAGTTTCAACCTAAATTTTCACCTTTAGTAGTTCCGTTGTCATGAATTTCATGTGATGTTATTGAATTTTCAACTTAGTTGTCTCTGGAGTATGATGATTACAGCACTATTCACAGCAACATTCACGGGTTGGACAACAACTCATTAGGGAAAATTGAAAAAATTTTTAGTATTATCAGCTGAACTTTTGCATTGAAATGCCAGAAGATGTCTGTCGAAACGTTGGTATGAAGAACAATAATAGATGATTGTTATTGCCCAAATAATTACTCTATACGAGTTTCATCGTTAAAAATTTCTCAACAAAAATCTTCTTTTTTGTTGTGGAATAAAGAAAACAATCATTTCCACTGTCACACATTTTATTATTAATAATTTTCCAAATAAAAATTGTGTTTTTTGTGTTATAATATTTTATTTATTACTCTGTTTTCAGAATTTTTAAAGCCCGTTCGAATATTTCGTACTCCGATCCAATTCGACTAAATAACCATTTGAAGAAAAATTCTATCGAAAATAGAAGTTTAGTTTAGTTTTAATCTTTATTTCCAAACGTGAGCAGAACAGTGCTATGGAAAAAGTGAAAATCAAAAAAAAAGTTTTACATAAAAATTTACTACCACTATACAATCAGTATAAAATCATACAGCATAAATTATTTGGTAACACGAACAGCAGCCTTTGCTAAATATAAACAAAAACAAATAAAAATCAATGTTTGTTCAGGAACTCCGAAAAACTATAAAAACATTCAGTGACTAATTAACGCTTAATTAAGTTTCCTCTTAAAAACTAGGACACTCTGGGAGTTCTTGGTGCCCACATCCAAACCATTGAAAAGTCTAGCAACCAGGTCAGAGCACCAGGTGAGTTGAAGCCTATCCTGGACCTGCTTCATTTGCCTCACCTGTACATACAATAGCTTGTCCCTTTTTTCTACCTTACAACAAATCAGTGATAGAACTACACACTGAAGCAAAATTCCGTAAAAATCTGCGGTAATAACCTTTGAGACCTATCAAACGTCTGATTTGAGTTGTATTTTTCAGAGTGGGATAATCTAAAATGTCTTGAACTTCAGATGGATCAGTCGTCAAGCAATCTGCCTCTAACACACAACCTAAAAACTTTAGGGATGGTCTACAAAATTGGCATTTATCAAAATTTATCGTTAGATTTGCGGCTTCAAGACAGTGAAAGAGTTTTCAGAGCACAGCGAGATGCATTTCAAATGTGGGAGTACATACAATTATGTCATCAACATAATAAAACACATAGGGCTCTAATGAAAGACCAATTACCATGTCCAGAAGTCTTACCATTGCTTGACAGGCACAATTCAAACCGAAAGGTAATACGTTGAAACAAAATAAGCCTCTACCTGGAACTCCGAAGGTTGTTTTTATTTTATATTCTTCATCTGAAGGAATTTGAAAAATGCCTGTTTCAAATCGATAGAACTCAGATAGGAAGCATCACAAACTTTCCTTAGAATGGAATCGATAGTAGGCATAGGGTAACTATCAGTTAATGTAACGGAATTTAATTTCCTGGCATCAAACACAACTCTATGGGTTCCATGTTTCTTAGGAACTATCTAGAGGGGAGACAACCATGGGCTACACCCAGAAATTGGTTTAACCACGAGTTCCAACATTTTGTCAATTTCTGCGCTCAGAACTTTCTGCATTGCTGGAGAAAGAGGATACTGTCTCTGCCTAATAGGCTTTGCATTACCTATATCGATATGATGTTGGTAAAAATGAGTTCTGCCTAACCTATCAGAAAGTGCAAGTGTCTTGAACAGGTCAGTAACAAAATCCAATTCGAATCTTTGAGAATCAGACAATGAATCACAACTAAGAAGGGCCCTAACAACAGCCACCGAGGGATCCAAAGATAAGGAAGAGGAATCATAGGTAAAATTTTCGAAATCAAGAGTTAAGTTGAATGTATGAATAAAGTCCAAACCCAATTAGAGGTCATGAGTAATAGAGGGAACGACAAGTACTTTGAGAGTTTTGACAATACCATTCAAACTCGTTGGGAGATTGACGTAGCCAAGGGTGTTCTGAGACCTTCCATCAGCCGTAGTTAGGTTTATCGATACATCGTAATTAAGAGATATAAATTCAATTTTCTCAACAGATGAATGGAAGACTGCCCTAAAGGGTCACCTTGCTACCACTATCAACTAGGCATGATATGGGTTCACCACCAATATTGACAGTTAGGTAGGGACGATTGTCCTTTTGGCGGGGTTCTAAGAGCGGATTGGTTTCTGGTGGTTCGGAAATTCGATAATCTTTGAGAGAATTAGAAGGAAATAAATTTTCATAAATGTGAGATGAACCTGATATCTCAAAAGTTATTATTGGAGAATATGTTTTTGTTCTGGTTCAGTTTTACTTTTTGCTTTTGTGCAGGTTTTCGAACGGAAGGACCTCCAATACCTTCAGATTCGTGGTCCGATTATACGTTTTTTGAGCAAAGTGGGCAATTGGATATGATCACGTTTTTTTGACCACAAGCATAGCAAAAACGTTTTCTCTGCTTACGACATGAGTTGTAACGATGGTTTTTTTCATCACAATTCCAACATTCGACATTAGAACTTATTTTCGATACTACCAGCTTTTTCGACTGATTTGATATTGACCAAAATATTCCAATGAGGGAAGGTGTTGAAGCAGGAGATATTCTCAGCAGCATTAGTTTATTTTGTTTAATCCTGGTTATATCATCATCTGCTTGTTTTACATAGCTGAAGAATTGCATGCATAGGTCATAGGTCACAGTCGCCAAGTTCGACAATAATAGAGTCAGAAAAACGCTAAACCATTATGGCATACGACAAAGACTAATCATGCCATATACACCACAACAGAACGGGTGTGCAGAAAGAGAAAACCGAACTGTTGTTAAAACAGCAAGAGCCTTAATGCATGCTAGAGAAGGAATATTTGATCAGAGTTTTTGGGCAGAATTAGTCAACACAGCCACATACATTCTGAATCGCACTAGTAAATCAGGTGTTGAAGGATTATCTCCTTATGAAATATGGTTCAATAAGAAACCAAAATTGAGTCATTTGAAAATCATAGGTTGTAGTTGCTATGCTCATATTCCTAAGATGCATCGGAAGAAAATGGAAAAAGAAAGCTACTAAAGGTATTCTTATGGGTTATGAAAATGACGACGGCTATCGGATATGGTCTATAGATCAAAAGAGATTAGTAAGATCAAGGGATGTCATTTTTGATGAATGTGAAATTTTGCCAATAACAAATAGTCAACAGACTGAAAGTCAAAATGGTGGACTTCAAAATAATTTTGATTACTTGAGAGTTGTTGTCAAAGGGGAAAACTTCCTTGAATCATCAAATTCTGACAATGAACATGATCAAGAGTCAATTGAAGAAGATAATCAAAATCTGGAACGAAGAGAGTTACCTACAAACATAGTTGAAGAAAGTGAGCAGAGTACTGAAGAAATCAGACAGGCGTTAAGGGACAGAATGACCATTAGAAAATCATCACGTTTTGATGATTATGTTATGACAGTTGCTGCAGAAATATGTGAATCAAATGAATCTTTAAATTACATGGATGCCATAACTTGTAATGAAAAAGAACACTGGATTAAAGCAATGAAGCAGGAGTTACAATCTTTGAAGGAAAATAATACTTGGATTTTGAAGGAATTACCACCTGGAAAAAAGGCGATTCCTTGCAAATGGGTATTCAAGCTAAAAACAAATCCTGATGGCTCTGTTGAAAAGTACAACGCAAGACTGGTTATAAAAGGATACTCTCAGAAGAAGGGGGTTGATTATGACCAAACGTATAGTCCAGTGGCAAAAGGAGGAACAATAAGGTCACTATTAAGCATAGCTGCGAATAAAAATATGTCTCTTACACAGTTTGAAGTATGTACTGCTTTTCTCTATGGTAATTTAGACGAAGAAGTGTACATGAAACAACCTGAAGGTTGAGATGCTTGTACCATCAAATGATCCAATGGTTAGATTAGGTTCGATGCAATTTTTTTATTGAGAATCAAAGGATAACTTTGGGCATAGTCTCCCTGTTTTTCATCAATATCTCATACAAATTATGTTCATATCGTTTCGATGCAAAGAAATTACCATTTGTTGCTATTTCTAGCCTCACTCACGTCTGTAAACTATCCCCATTTAACGGACTCCTGCAACGTGACGAGAAATTGATTAGTGAGGTTTTCACAAAAAAACGACATTGAGAAATTTTATTTGATTATAAGTGGAAAAAATATATTGAAGACGAGGTTAGCCGAACATTCGCTTACATAGATGGTTACAAAACAAACCCCAGTTTTCTCGGTACACTAGCAAACTTATCAAGAACTTTCTCATCTCTAACTGTGATGTTTCTGTGAATAGAGAGCAATGCGAGACCATTTAGTCTATTCTCAGATGTTGTGTTCCTTAGGTAAGTTTTCAGTTTTCGTAGGCTAGAGAAAGCCCTTTCAACGGTAGCGACTGACACGGGAAGGACAGCTAGTATTTTCAGAAGGATATACATGTTGGGGAATAAATCTTTGTCACATTTTTCTAGAGAACTAATCGCCGTTTTTGGCAGAACTTCAGGTCTTTCCTGTTTCCACTTTTCTTGCCACAGCTTAAACTCCCTTCGCACAATGTCGTTAAATGACAAATCTGATTCATATAATTTCAATGCAGCGTCTAATGAAGTGTCTGTTCTGATACAAAATTGTGGAAGAATGTTTTGTAAAGATATTATTGTGTCTTTATGAGATTGGAATCTTTCCCTTAGCGCTTCACAAAAATCATCCAGATATGGCACGTAAACTGCTCGTCTATAATATTCTTCTTCTGTGGTATGAGGTACATTGTTGCGTGTTGTTTGAAGCCAACAAAATCGTGGAAGCTCCTCTGTGACAAAAAGTTTTGAGGCTATTGCCTTCACCTGTTCATGTTTGAAGGTTTGCTCGGCATTTGATCTCTGTTTTGACAATAGGTCTAAAACAGTTGTGATGTTGCTTATAGCCTGACTAAGGTCAATATTTTTTTTCTGAAGGGTCTCAGACAAGCTGTGTGTAGTCGACAGCATCTGGCTCAAAATGAAAAGATTAACAATAAATGGGAAAGTACAAATGGCACGACTTAAAGCAAATCCTTTAGTTGATGAAACACTCGATTCTTCTATCTTATTTAGGGAGAGTATGATAGCTTCCAAAATTTCTTTGAATAGAATAACTGAGTCATGTCTTTCCACCCATCGCGTTTCGCACAATGAAATCAGTTTCCTTCTCTTTTCATCAGGAAAGCACTCTGAAATCGTGCATTTTAAAATCTCTGTGTTCTTAGCTGATGCATGAAAGAATTCACATATTTCTTTAATGACACCCATGCAGTTTCTAATAGAGGAAATACTACTTGCATCTGACAAGCACAACTTGAGTGTATGCGAAGAACAATGTGTATAAAGGGCCAATGGTAGTTTTTCTCTGATAGCAGCTTGAACTCCTCTGAACTTGCCACTCATAGAGGCAGCACCATTGTATCCTTGGCCTCTCAATTTGTTCAAGTCAAGACCTAAATTTGACAAGGTCTCTAGTACTGTTTTCTCCAAACCTGCACCAGTTACATCATGAACGGGAACAAATGTTAGGAAATCTTCTCTGATTTTAAAAGTTTCATCCTCAACATAGCGTATGCAAAGTGAAAATTGTTCCATTTGGCTTATATCGGTGGTTTCATCCGCTAAAACGGAATAGAAGATAGAATTTCTAACTTTTGCCACAATTTTGGTTTGAATCAAAGAACCGAATGTGTTAATGATGTATTTCTGAATGACGAGACTTGTGTACATTGTCTTTCCACCAGCACTGATCAATTGATCCTTGAGAAGATTATCTCCGCTTGTTGCGAGTAGCAGTGGGTTTAATAACCAAAAAGTCCAGAGGTTTTATTTTAAGTAATTTTATTTTAAACTTATTCAGCATTCAACTTACACTCATGTTCAACTGTCTACACTATCTATGACTATATCATCTGCGCAATAGCGAATTCAAAACTGAATGTCAATGTCATGGAATTAACATAGACACATAGATGTTGACATTAAAATTAATTTTGAAATTATAATATTTTTATCTTGAACACCGCTGTTAGCTCGGTATCTCAACAATGATCGGAAATTTCCGTCATTTTTGTCAGGTTCTTCAAGACTTACTCGTCCAGAATCATTATGACCTCTGAGAGCAATCATTTGCCTTCCGCAAAACTTAATAGTTTGTCTTATAGCAACCAGTTTTTTTCTATTATTTTCAATATCTAATTTTCTTCGAGAATTTACTTGATCAATAATACTATCACGTTTTTTTTTATCAAGGATTTTGTATTTTCAGCAATCAAAATAGATTGTCTATGGTATTTTGAATCTTGATGATGCTTGAACATTTCCTTTGCTTTTTTGAAATTGATGAAAGGTTGGGTTACAAATATTCCCAATGATTGGTGATCTCCTTTCCCTACATTTTCGATCCGAGAGAAAAACACGCAGTATTTACAAAATGCACCGCATTTCTCCTCTGAATAAGTTAACCACTCAAATTCTTCAAGCCATTTCGCTTGAAAGGATCTCGTGTGGTTTGAAATCGAAGTGGTAGGAAATTTGTATCCAGACTGAGGTTTCCATACATTTTCTTACAATGAAACTTTTTCATCATTTGTTAATGAACAAATATAACTTCTTTGACAGTAATTTCCAATTTCGTTTACATTTTTAATAACTTGAAAAATACCTTCCACATCATGACCAGAGGAGCTCGTTTGAAAGTTATCGGCACAAGCAATTTCACTTTGTCCTTCCACGGCAACGCGGGCTTCCAAATTTTCAACTTCAGGCCTATCCACATTTTGTCTTTTCGTGAAAAAATCTTGAATTGAACTTTCAGAGAAGAACCGTTCGCGGATTCAAAGATATGATCAGAGCTTCAGAGATTTGTAACTGGTACCCACATAGTTCCGAATTTTAAGATCTGAGCCTGCGTATAGGTTCCCAACCAGTTTAGAAATCGTCACGCGAACAAACAGTTGTTGTATGTTCACATCAGACGCTGGAGCCTTGCATCCCGAGCCTGTTTTATTTATTATAGTAATTCAGTTTTCTGTATCCATTTCGGGGGGGGGGGGGTGTCTTTGTCGGGCCCCCCTGCCCCACCCCTATATACGCCACTGTTGCAGGGTAAGGGATGGCACCTTCCTTGGGGTTGTAAGGTCCTAGAGTGTAACCTAGATGATCGGAGGATCTAGCAAATCTGGATATAATTATCCAGAAAAGAATTTTGCCTATGATATACAATTTTTGAGCACGATCCTCCGTTAGTCCACTTTTCTTGGAGTTTAGGAGACTGCCACTTGCTTTCATTTTTTTTTCAAATGCTTGGTATTCGTTAAGGAAAATGAGAATGCTCTATTGAAACTTTTGATCTCTCATTTCTATAAGAATAAGTTTATTACATCCCTTCAGACAAACAACCATTGTATGGGACAGGTCATATGTTTCCACAAACAACAATACAAATTCATATAATGCTGAAAAAACAATTTGAAAAACTAAACTCAAAATTCTTCATTGATTGAGTTTGAAATCCAAAAATTCCCTAACACTATAAAAGCAGTTGATCAACAGAAACTTCTTAACTTATCTTTTAAAAACATTATAATGCAATGTCTTGAATCTCTACGGCAAGTGATTAAAAAGTTTAATGCCGCTATACAATGGTGATTTTTAGAACTTTGAAGTCCTATGAATTGGATATTCAAAAGTGCTCTTGTGTCATGTTTATGGAACTCACAGCATTTTTTTAGATTTTTAGAGTTCTTCTTAACAAATAAAAGAGTGTTCAACATAAAGATACAAGAAAAACTTAATATTTTGTGTTGTATAAACTTGGGTCTACAGGACCCCTGGGGGTCCATATCGAATATAAGGCGAATCAGTTTCTTTTGAGCAATGAAAACATCTTCTGATAATGTTGCACTTCCCCATAAAACTGTATTATAGTTCATATTAGAATGTCAGCGAATAATAGACTACTAACAGTGATTTAGTAGTGATAGGTAGAACATTTTTCAATTTTTGAGAGCATAAAATGAGCTGCTTAGTTTTCTACAGACTGAATTCGCTTGCTTCTGCCAATTCAATTGTTCATCAATTAAAATGCCCAAAAATCTCTTGTGATCTGAAGCTTTGATGTTGATAGTAGTCAATTCAAACTCACCCATCGAGCTCCTGTTTTGAAAAAAAATCAAATGGGTCTTTTTGACATCCAATATTATTGAATCTTGGTGGCACCACTCTAGGAAAGAACCAATAAGGATCTCACATATTTTCCTAAGTTCTGAGATCTCTTGTGCAGACACGATAAATGACGTATCGTCCGCGAATAAAATGATCTGAACAAGTTGTTAAGTACTCCGGCAGATCATTAACGAACAGAATGAAAAGCAGTGGACCCAGCACAGATCCCTGTGGCACAGCCATTTCTATTGGAAAGCTGCTCGAGTTATAATATCCCGCCTTCACAAAGAGCAATCGATCCCTTAGATAGACTTGTAACATTTGCCACTTTTTTCTTTCGAAAAGAATGACAAATATCATTTTCAAAACTAACTACGGCACTGGAGTCTGAATGACTCCAGATACAAAGACTTGGCCATTTGATGTGATCGTCTAGCAACTAAGGGTCTAAAAAAATATAGGGGAAAGCCTCAGGCATAAAACCCCTTTAGGTGGTATTTGGTCACTTGTTTAAAACTAAATGATGAGATATTAACAGTTAGCAAAGGTGAGTATAACAATCCAGGAAAAGAAACTATAACAATACAGCACAGACGATAATCAGGATAATCAGAGCAACTTCCATAATACAAGAGTATAGTAACATGGTAAATATAGCAGCTTCAATGGTACAGCAAGAATTAATAATCATAGCAAATGTATACTTCAATAATGCAACAGGATAATAATCATGGCAAATAAGTAAATGACTAATTATGACCACCGTCATGGCCACGGCCCCAGGGTATGTGAGCCATAACTATAATATTGTATGAGCTAAGGAATTGGGAACACGGGGAAGGTCATGGAGGTCCAGCGGCGGCTCTGAAAAAATGACAGAAAGTTTCGCGGTTGATATAAAAGGTATATTCTCTCATGCCTTATAGCACATGATGGTAACGGTCCCTACCTTAAGGCGTCTGGGACCGGCCCTTCAAGGCCTTCGATCCAGGAACCTAAGAAATCTCATACAACAGTATAGGAATGGTCCACAATCTCGAGACCCCTAAATGAAATATCATGTAATACGAGCATACAGATAAATAAATAGCAGTACCAGATCATGGCATAAATAAACAACAAACCTTCATAGAATATCAATCACAAGTAAATAATAAGAACCAGAATGCATTATGGACATAAATAGCAGAGACAGGTATAGATAGACGATCATAAGCAATATAAATAATGAAAGCAGAGAATCTACATAATCAACCGAAGGAAATATACATAACGACAACAAGATACATCACGACAGTAAGAAGAATAAGTTAACACAGTACGAAATATACACAACAATAACCATGGCTAGTAAGGCAAGTACATTACACAGTAAAATGACCAAGAACATCAGTACAAGACATACATAATGATAACATGACGTAGAGGTAACTTAACAACGTTAACCTTCGATATAACACCAGAGTGCTACGTACACTGGTTACATCCATTATTCCATATCGACCATACTAGTACTACCACTAGTGGAGGTCTCCATACGTTCCTGCTTAATCACAAGCTCAGAACTACAGAGAGATTGGCAATTCCTATGGTACCATAGGGTACAGTAAATAAAGCTGATCGGTTACACTCCAATAACACATTGTAGAAAGCTGTAAAATAAGGCATTCGTTGTTATGGTAGACACCTGAACTGCAAAGGCAATAATATCGAACATGATGGAATCACATGCTATAAGGAGTTACATAAATCAAACAAAGTATTAAGTGTACAAAGGAAATAGAGTTATATGAATCAGACAAAGCATTATGAGAACAAAGGAAATAGAGTTATATGAATCAAACAAAGCATTATGTGAACAAAGTAATTAGTTATATGAAGTTAAACAAAGCGTTATGTGAAACAAAGGAAATAGTTATATGAAATCAAACAAAGCATGATGTGAACAAAGGAATTACATTCATAAGACAACAGTATTAATGACAAATGCCCAAACACAACCTAATAATACATCATTAAATTAAACAATAATTAGGGAAACAATCTATATAATGGCATAGATACGAAAGCACTAAATTTCCTGAAACAATGAGAATTCCAATGTTGTTTACAAACAAAGAGGTTAGTAAACTGGATGGATCATTCCTAATAATTAAATTAATCTGAATTCTACCTGTAAAATAGATTCGAGCGGCACTCAATGTAGCAATGGCTTCGGTTTTGCACTCACACACTCTCACTAAACATTCGAAAAAAAGGACTTAATTCGCTCAGCAGCAAACTGATAATAAAGATGGTGTATCTTCGATACTCCTTCCTCTGGTTGCTCCACGCAGTCGCGTAACGTGCTAACTTCACGCTTCTAACCATCGAATGTATTTTGACAATCAACTCTCTTTCGAGGTACGTGAGGCCAGTGGCGTCTCAACATAGGGTGAAATGGGACTACGATTTTTTGTATGAAAGAAAACCTAGGATGTTACAGTCTGATGCCCAATCTAAGAAAACACCTCGAAAGACAACATTATACAACTTACTCAGGATGAAATTGAAGTCGAGACAGTCGAAAGCCTGAGACTCATCAAAGAATAACCCAGCGGCCGGAACTCCAGCATCTAGGCACCCGTAAACGTATTCAACGAAGTTACCAGTTGCGGACTCGGTCGACTTGCCCACCCGAAAGCCGTGTTGTTGTCTAGAAAGCAGAAAAAATTTGTCTAAAAATTTGATCAGCCGCTTATGTTTCACCTTCTCAATGACTTTCGATAGTGAGCTGGTTATTGATATTGGCCGATAGTTGGCAACGTTCTTCCTGGAATCTTTTTTATGTATTGGAACAACTTTAAATATCTTAAGTAAAGTTGGATATCTACCTGTAGTGACCGCCCCATTGATGAGGTGAGCAAAAGGTTCGGATATTTTATCCGCCAAACTTTCAACAATCTCACAGAAATCATATCATGACCGCTACTATTTCCTTTCTTGATTTGCTTGACCACATCTAAAATTTCCTGAGCTGTCACAGGGTACGAGAAAAAGTGTTTATCTGCCATGACTTGGGTTGTACAGGAGGACGATCTCGCACTACCGTAATGTAACAAAACCGAATATGAACCTTTTAATGACTACTACGACAACAGGAGTTCCGCTTCATGCTCCGACAAAGGGATCAAGAAAGCGGTAAAGGAACCGCTCGCCTTAAAGCTGTCACATAAAAAAAAAACATTAATGGTGTCATATTTATGGGACATAAAATAGGCCGCTACGATTGTTCTGGAATGTGAAGCATACTGGTAACTTCTAGAAAACAGCGCCGGATATAAATGACTGAAGCCGATTCATGGATAGAACTTGACGACGAATAAACAGGTGTTCCTAGTGAAATTCTGTAGATAAATTGTGTATATAAATTATTGATAATTGTTAGTTAAATGTGAATATAAATTAGTATAAAGAAGGACTTGTATTGTTTTTTTCTATTTCGCTGAGGAAAAACGTAACAGTAATGTTCCTCAATACTACTATAATCGAATCATTATCTCATTGATCTCCTGTGTAGCGGAATTCTGGCTAGTTTCAGTTCTTACCAAATTCCAAACCGTTCTCGACCTATTTGGTGAGGAATCTAAGATTTTGTTGTAATATGCAACCTTACTGGACCTAAGTAGATCCGTATACTTCTTCTTTGCCGCAATATAGAGGCTCCTTGATTCCGGGGATTTCAAATTCTGATGTAACCAATGTAGAACCAAAAACCAGGCAGCATTCATCCCTCGGGCCCCGAATGATCTATATAACGCACTTGGTGCATAATTAACTAATAGTTAAAAAAAAAAGTGAACATCTATGTGTAATTCAATTTATGAAAGAAAATGTTGTAAATAATTTTAAACCCCATTTGTCGCCATATAACATAAGTCTGTTGAATCTAAGTAGGAATGAAGCGCGAAGGTTTGAATGCGCGTGATACGGGGTACAGTTAAAATGGTGTGTATATGACCTTCCGCCGTTCGAAATTTAGAATGCGCAATCCGCTTGGTCGGAATCAGCATACGCTAAAAAGTGACTCTGCTCAGCCAATCAGAAACAAACCGTCCGATTTCGAATTTTTAAGTGATGTTTGACCGGTCTTATTTTCCCGCGTAATCGTAAATATCTTTCTTCGGCCCATAGACCAATCTTGACGAATCTTTTCCTATCTTGCATTAACATTCGTACATAACGAATATTACGAGTAGATTTCAGTGAAGTGATTTATACAAGAATAATTCTTCAAGTAGTCATGGAAAATAAAATGTAATTCTACAAGAATTATCCGATTTAATTTTACTAAATATCAGGTATTTTTTAGCGATTCCAAACTTTTTTATGAGACTTGTGAAAAATACTTTAGAAGTTCAGGAACTAGAATTAATTTTTTTGTTCAGCTCTTTTTCTGCTCTGGCACTTTATTTTCAGATTCGATGTTGGAAAACTGGGTGAACCTTTGTATTAATTAATGGAACATCACTCTCTAAGAAAAATGTCCTTCACCTAATGGAACATCACTCTCGATAAAAGAAGTCTTTTAGCTTATGGAACATCACTCTCAAAGAGAGAAGTCCTTTACCTAATGGAACATCACTCTCGAAGAAAGAGAGAGAGAAATTTTCATTTATTTGGTGCATCAGCATCGTTGGCCATTTAACACCATTCTCGTTTAAAGTATCACCCTTGTTCCTATCTCCTCTATATCTTAACGACATGAACATGTAAAGAAGAGCTATACTCGCACATGCACACGATATAAACATAAACAGACAAAAGTGTATATAGACAAATAAATATATAAAATAGTTAATAAATTAACAAATAAATAAATAAATAAGTAACAAATGACATTAAATACCGATGACTAGATTTTCTGCATAATATCTATGTCCTTGAGAAATGACAGCAAAAATGGGATATTCTCCTCTGAAAATATTTCCTTTAAGTTCTTTTCCGCCAAATATACTGCTCTCGTAACTTCATATTGTGGACAATCCAAGAGAATATGTTTAATTGTGTTAGCCACCCTACAACGATCGCAAAAAGGGATATCCTCACCTCTTAGTAGGTATTCATGTGTTAGTCTGGTATGTCCAATTTTTAACCTGTTAATTATGACACTCTGTTTCCTTGAGCTCAACGATTGGCCACTGCCAGTATAAAACCTGGGCTTGATCTCATGTAGTTTATTGCAACCCTCCCGTGGATCCCACTCCAGCTCCTCGAGACCTTCAACAATACCCTTAACAGCATGTTCCATTTCAGTTTTGTATAAAATATCTAACAATTCTTCACCGCTATTGATTGCTTCTTTTGCCAATAGATCAACATCTTCATTGCCTTTAATACCAATATGGCTTGGAATCCAAATAAATTTAACGTCATTACCATTTTTTCGGTTTTTATAGATGAGGTCATGAATAGAATTTATAATTGCGTGTTTAGGAGTATAAGTATCGATAGCTTGAAGTGCACCCTTTGAATCGCAATTTATCAAAATTTTTTCGCTATTTAGTTTTTCGGTTTCAGAGCTTTCTTAATGGCCAAAAGCTCAGCTGTTAATATATTACACTCTTTATTTAGTTTATATTTACCAGTTATCTGGTCATAACAAAACGCTGCACCGGTTCCGTTCTTATTTTTTGCTCCGTCAGTTAACAAAAGCTTGAATTTTTTATATTCATACTCCAGGATCTCGCAGTATTCGTTTCGTTTCTGAAACCTTTCGAGAGATAGATTTACGGAAATCTTTGGTATCTTCCATGGAGGCACAGTTCCTGCCGAATCGTTTTGAGCCGTGTATAATTTAAAGTTATTATTTTTGGAGAACATTAAATAGCGTATATTACAGCTGAAAGGTTTCTTATAAGTTCTGTAATAAACTAACGGTGTCTCTGGATAAAAGAATTTTCTATAAGTTGGAGTTGATGGTCTATGCCATAAGTTTACAGCATATCTCAATAACAATAATAGCCGTCTGTTCGCGAGATATGGTATCTCTGAAAGGCACTGAAGACTGTCCACAGGGCTTGTAGGAAAGGCGCCCAAAGCTAATGTTAGGCAGGTATTCTGTATAGTTTCAATTTGTTTGATATAGCTCACTCTGGCTGACCCGTATACGATAGATCCGTAATCTATTTTGGGTCTCACCAATGTAGTGTAGATTTTGAGGAGCGTTTGTGTGTCTGATCCCCATGAAGTGTTGGAAAGTGTTCTCAACAAATAAATGTCTTGGGTGCATTTATTCTTCAAATGCTGTATATGCTGCTTCCAGATCATATTTTCATCAAAATGCATTCCAAGAAACTTAGCACTCGTTTTGTTTGGAATATCGTTTTCTGAGATGGATAGTCGTGTTGAACAAGAGCAAAACCTCTGTCTACAAAAGTGCACAGCGGATGATTTAGATAGCGAGAATGTGAACCCAAAATCACTGGCCCACTTGTCCAAGGATTGAAGACATTCCTGGAGCCTTTCCAGACATCTTCAGATGTTAAATATATTGTAACATCATCAACAAACAACCGATATTGAACTCCAAGGGTGATATACTCTCTAATTGAGTTTATAGCAATCAAAAAGAGTAATGGACTCAGTACTGACCTCTGAGGTATTCCATTGTGAGACTTATGAACTCTCGATAAAGATGAGCCTATTCTTACTTGGAATGTTCTTTTTGACAGGAAATTATTCACGAATTTTGCCAGTTTACCACGGATTCCCCACTGACATAGCGTATTCATAATATTTTGTTTCCTGGCTCTATCGAAAGCATTAGTTAGATCCAGGAATACCGCCACCAAGTGATTTCCCCTTCTCATACTCTCTAGAATGTCTATCTCCAAGCCCACCAAATGATCCAAGGTTGATCTCCCTTTTCTGAATCCGAACTGGTATAGATCAAGATCAAGAGTTATATTTTTCCAAAAACCACATTAGCCTAAAGCTAACAATTCTTTCCAGTAGTTTACCTAAATGATCCGTTAAGGATATAGGTCGATAGTTCTCTATAGATGTTCGTTTTTTATTTGGTTTTGGAATTGGCACTAAAATGCTATGTCGCCAGTCATCGGGAAATGAACCGCTTATCCAGGTCATATTGTAGATCTCTAGAAGATGATGCTGCCTGAGGAAGATGTTTAATCATTGGAATCAGTATACCATCCTGTCCAGATGAAGCATTCTTGCTCCTATACAAGGCATATTCAAGCTCCTTCTGTGTAATAGGAGAGTTGTAATCCATTTCATCGTCTTCATCGAGGTTAGGCTCTCCCATCCTAAAGCATGGTTCTTCCACAGGTGAATCTACATTTGTCATGCGCTCATAGTGCATTGCAAATGAGTTAGCTATATTTAGTGGATCGGTAATCCATTCGTCATTTTTCAGTATTCCTGTAATTGATGAAGATGTTCTTCCTCTTATTTTCTTTATGTTTTTCCATACTTCCTGATTTGTTGTTTTCATATTTATATTACCAACGAAATTTCTCCAAGAAGCCTCATTTGCTTCTTTAACTATTCTCCGGGCTCTCATTCGTTTGAATTCAATGAAATTATTGGTAGTAGGATGATGTTTGAATTTATTAAGAGCAGTTTTTCTATTTTTTATTGCACTTTTACAAGCATCTGACTACCAAGGGACTGGCGGTTTCTTTGGGTTCAATGTGAACAGAGGGATGGAATCCTCTGCAGCCTTTTCCATTGCTTTTGTAAAATCTCTGACGGTTTTATTGATATCGTCCGGTGTGAGTTCGGGGACTACGAAGTTTGATCTGTATTTCTCCCAGTCAGCTCTTTTTGGCGCTCTTGTTCACCCGAACAGAGTGCCTATCATTTTGCCCGAATGTCTGTAATTTTGGAATATCGAGCCGAAAATGGTCTCAATCGATTGGGTTCGACTCCCTGATGAAGAATTCGTGGCGAAAGTTGAGTCTGTCCGGCCGGCCGGCCGGCCGGCCGTATCCTCTCTAGCATCCAAGAGGAATCAGCTAGAGTTTTCAAATTTTCAGAATAGGTTAATTGTCCAAATATCTCGGTCAAGTTCGTTATTGGGCCAAATCCGTCGGATGGTTCAGTAGTTATGAGCATCTGAAATTTTGTTTCCTCAATAACTACTAGAATATCCATCCGATCCAGTTGATACTTGGAATGTTATTGAGGGAGGCTGAAACGAAATGGCTTGCAAAATTTCGCAGAAATCGTCACGCTAGAAAATTTTAAAAAAATTCCCAAAAAAAAATTTTCAATACTTAATATCTCCTAAGACTTCATTTAGATTTAAATAAAAATCCGTATATATATTGAGGTTACCGATATCTTACTCATCCCCAAATTTCATTGTCGTAGCTTTTCCCCTTCTGAAGATATGATCATTTTTTTCATTTCAAAAAAATTTCATAAAAGCACAGACGTAATATTAATCAAAAATTTTTTATCATAGAGAAAGAATTTGATGGCGTTGTCAAAACTCAGAAAAGCAATGACGTAAGTTTTTAGGAGAAGCATAGAACAAAATTTGGTGAAAATTATGAGTAGTTATTTTCAAATTGAGATAAAGGTTTGTTTATTCATTAGGCTTTCATATTTACATCACATTGTCCCATAGTACGGAAAAAGACTATTGTTCACCCGATCAGAGAGCTTATAGATTTGTTAAGGTTTGAATATTCACTAGCAAGTAGGTCAACAAGAGCGCCAAAGCAATCTGACCTCACGTCAGTGCTTTCTAAATTTTTAAATTGTAGGTTTGTTTGATTTCACTGTTTTGAGCAAATGTAGAGACCGTTAAAATAATTGGATAATGATCGCTTCCGTATGTATCATCAAAACAATCCCAGTCGAGTAGTGTAGTTATATTTGGACTACAAAATGTCAGATCTATCGAAGAGGTACTGCCAGTAGCAGAACATATGAAAGTTGGTACTGGCTTATTCTTGAGTATAATATTGCAATCAGCAATTAAATTCTCTATGATTCGTCCTCTGTCGTCTATGTGGGTTGATCCCCATAGGAAGTTATGGGCATTAAAGTCGCCTAAGAGAATGAATGTTTGAGGCAATTGGGATATTAGGTCTTCAATATCCCTATACGTCATGGAGCAGGAGATGGAATATACACATTGCAAATAGTAATCTTTCGATGTAAATAGGTTTGAATAGCACATGTCTCTAAATTGCTTCTCAATTTTATTTCGTTGTAGGGTAAGTTATCCTTAATAAGAATAGCAACCCCACCTGATGCTTTAGATGATAGTTGCCGGTCTTTCCTCACTATTTCATAGCCTCTAAAACAACTATTTTGATGTACTTTGAAATTAGTTTCCTGAAGGCATATTATTGAAGGCATGAAACGGGATTCTAGGAGTTTAAGATTTTCTAATTGACTTTTAAAGCTGTTCATATTCCATTGTATTAAGTAGGGTAACATTGTGATTGGTTGGCGATCTAACGTTTCTTTTTATTTCTCCTCTTTCCCGAATTTATCGAAGTGGAACTTTCTGCTGAGTCACTTTTATCAGGTGATTGTTGACGACCTTTAGGGCTATCAGACATTTCAGCATCAGGTGGATTGAGTTTAGTGAATACAATAGATGTGTTCATAGCTGGTGAGGATAGATTAATAGAGGGTCTTGTTGAGGGCTTCGAGGGAGGATTAATTGGTGAATTGTTTTCACCAATTGCTGGGGGAACAGTTGTGGAGTTGGGAGTGATTCGGGTACTGGTTGAGGCAGAGGGTTGAGTGGGGGCACTCATATTCGAATTTTTGGATAGTAGAATTTCGGTGTAAGTCTTTGTTAGATTTGGATTCACTAGTTTGGCCTTTTTCTTCGCTTCAAAATAAGTAATTCTTTCCATGATCTTTATTTTATTGATTTCCACTTCCATTTTATATATTGGACATCCTTTATATCTAGGAGAGTGTTCCTCTTCACAGTTTATACATTTTGGAATCAAATCCGGGTGGTTGGATGAATGGCCGCACGCTGGGCATGTTGGTATCTGTTTGCATGATGTTGCAATGTGGCCAAATCTTTGGCAGTTAAAGCAGCGCAAGGGATTAGGTATATAAGGTCGGATTCTCAAAGAATACCAACCTGCCTTGATTTGGTCTGGGAGTTGATGTGTTTTGAACGTAAGTATGAGACTCGGTGTGGGTAAAATATTTCCATCCTTTTTCGTATTTATTCTTTTCACTGCGATGACTGCTTGATCTTTCAAATTTTCTAATATTTCCTCTTCCGTACAGTTCATAAGGTCTCTACAGCTAACCACGCTCTTCAGAGTATTCATTGTTTTATGGATTTCTACCTTAACTTCGAAGTTATGCAATTCTAGTTTCATTATCATTTCAGCTTGTCTTCTATTTTTCACTTCAATCAACAAGGAGCCATCTTTCAGTTTTCTTATATTTTCGACTTCTCCTATATACCATTACATATCCAAGGTTGTTGATTTTTTGTTTTCTGATCATCGTGCACAGATGGTGAGCGTGGAAATTCCTACTGTTGGCTTCCCGAGAGCGATGATATCTAGGACTTTTAGGCCAATTACGCCTGGGGGATTGAATTGTTTTCATTGCATGCTTGATGACCTTTCTTGGGGTTTCATTCATGATTGTAGGTTTGACATTGGACAAAAGTTCGAAATTTTTAACGAGAATTTTAGAACTGCATATTTGGAGAGTTTTCCGGAAAAAACTATTAGGGTGAGAGAGCGTGATGGGGATGTTAGTTGGTTCACGCCTGAACTCAGATCAATTCGCGATGACCTTGAATTGCTGAGAGGGTTCATACCTAGGAAAGAGTTTAATCAGCTCAAAAGGTTTTATAGGTCTAAGATTAAGGAGGCCAAAATTTCGGCATGTGACCAGATTATTAAACGGTCCACTAATATTTCAAAAACAATTTGGAAGTTGATCAAGTCGGGAAACTCTCCAAGTACAGAGGAAGCTTGTGATTTTACATGTGATGACTTTAATAACTTTTTTGTATCTGTTGGCCGTGAGGCGGTGAAGGGTCTTCCCGGGCTGGTTTTTGATCCCATAAGTGTTCTGCCTCAGGGAAATATTTCAGTTTTTTCATTTTTCCATGTAACGCATAATGATGTTCGTCTGGCTGTAGCATCCCTGAAGCCTAGCAGGTCTGCCGACTTCTTTGGTTTCTCGACCTATTTGATAAAGCGGAATATAAATACCCTGATTTCTCCTCTCACTAAGTTGTTCAATTTGTGTATTGATCATAATATATTTCCTGAATGCCTGAAAATATCCAAGGTTATTCCACTGTTTAAAAAGGGCAGCCGGAGTGAGAGAGAGAATTATCGGCCTATATCCTTGGTGCCAGTTTTGTCCAAAATATTTGAGAAACTTCTCTACTCACAATTACTGGGGTATTTCGAGCAACACAATTTGTTATCTGGTGCTCAGTTCGGTTTCAGGAGGGGTAGATGCACTTCTGATACAATTATGACTTTTGTTGACCGAACTTTGAGATGTTTTGAGAGAGGTGAGTATTCTCTGTCGTTCTTCCTGGACTTGTCTAGGGCCTTCGACTGCGTGGATCGTCCCCTTTTGCTGCGAAAGTTAGAGGCATACGGTTGTTCTTTTGATAGCCTAGCATTGATCCGGTCTTACTTAACTGGCAGAAGGCAGTCCGTCTACTTCAGGAATGAGTGGTCCAACATTAGGGAAATTGACCTTGGGGTTCCTCAGGGGTCAGTTCTTGGTCCTCTCTTATTCTTAATATTCATCAATAATCTTCCTGAATACTTAAAAATGTATGATATATTGTTGTTTGCAGATGACACGACTGTCTCCTTGTCGTCTGGTTGTCTTCATTCGCTGTTGGAGGGGGGCGACGCTGCGTTTGCGGGGGCTCGTGAATGGTTTACGTCAAATAGGCTTGTCCTTAACGAGAATAAGACAATCACACAGCTTTTTACGTTACGCCACGATGGAATGGAGGAATTAAGGGGCGACGCAAAGTTTTTGGGGGTGACACTTGATTCTACCCTACGTTGGGATGCTCACGCTGATACGCTCGCCACCAAACTCTGTAGGAGCTGTTTTTTATTGAGAAATTTATCCGATAGAGTGTCAAGGAAGGTTCTTAGGGTGGCCTACTTTGGGGTCTTTGAGTCTGTGCTGAGATATGGAATCGTGGCCTGGGGGAATTGCGCCGCTAAACATAGAATTTTTGCACTGCAGAGAAGAGCTTGCAGAATTGTCGCGGGTATAGGTTATCGTGAGGATTGCAGACAGAAGTTTGCTGATCTTAAGATTCTGACGTTTCCCTGTCTGTTCATATTGGAGGTCCTCACGTATGCATATAAGAATAGGGGTTCGTATGAGGTGAATGGTTCGCATCATTCGTATCCGACAAGAAACAGGTTTGCATTCAGAAATGATTTCTGTCGGCTAACAAAGTCGCAGAACAGCGCGAGTTATATTGTGCATAAGTCAGTGAGCTTTTTAAAAAACTTTATTACTACTAATACACATGAACGGTATCTAGCTATGTCAAGACTAACTTAAAATGATCTAACATGTAAACTTATACTAGAGGGAAAACTGCACATTCGACGTATTTGTTGTCCATGCGAGATTCTCACGGGAAGATGAACAGAAGATGATATTTTGCTATATCATCGTTCTGTGATATATAACTCCTCCATCCACAGAACTTTCTTTACGGGGTGAAAAACGTTCCTTGCGATGGATTGGTGTCTTGCTCTTGAATTTGGGTGTCACCTTTGGAAACTTTTCTGGGGTAGCATTTATGGAAGATTTTCTTTATTACTAGGTAACCTCCTGCAGCGATGAGGATAATATAAAGGATTCCAATTAAACTTGTATAGGAATTTTGTTTATTATCCTGGAGTATCAACGGTCTCATATCTTCTTGTTTTCGCTTCAGCTCATGTAATGAATCTAATGGGATGTTCTGCAAGTTTATCTTCAACAGATCTGGTTCAGTCCGATTGGAATTGGATACAATTTTTGGCAGGTACATTGGTTGATTATCGATCACTTCCTTGGAATTTGTGTATTTTCCATATTCTGTTTCAAATAGGCATCCTTTAGGTATGGTGATAAGGTAATTCCCCTTAAGAGATGTATAATCACTTCTTTTACAGGTAAGACGGATCTTCATTTCATTTGGTGCTATGATTATATATTTTGCATTATCGATTTGCTGGATAAAATTGAATCTGGTTTCAACTGGATGATTTTGACAATTTCCTATTGATTTCTTGATTTGTAATAATTCGAAAAGACAGTCTTCATCTTGAATTCCATTCACTAAGCTGTTTTCTTCGCAGTAGTAATGTGGATGTATTTTCATACAAGGTGTTGAGGTGTATTGATATTTATTTTCATTTAATGTCAGATAGGTATTTCGTGGAATGATGATGGTATTATTTTTGGTTGGAATGGAATACAAATGATAATGAAAAAATGATTCGGTGTATGCAAGAGGAAAATGCAGAATGAAAACGATTCTGAGATTGACATAATAAGCATCAACTTTAATCAGTTCATAATAATTACGAAACTCATTTTCATTGGAGAAAATTAATGATTTTTCTGAATATTGGGTTGAAATAACAGATATTATTGATTTTAATTCTGAAAATTTTATTATACTATGGTGAAGGATACCAAGCTTCGAAAAGCTCATAGCAATTTCAATGTCGTTAATTATTTTAGTTATGATATTTTCGGATATACTGATTTGATCAATCAGATTTTTGAAATCTATATAAGAATACATCTTATTCTTCAAATCTTCGGAAACCAATTGGAATTGATTTGAAATTGTTTTCTGATTTTGTGCTAAAATTGAAACAGATTTATTGAATTTTTCAATAATCTCTCCCGCTAAAGAAATATCAGAGTTCAGTCTAACTTTAATCTCTTGCTGGTTTTTCTGGAGTGAATTCAATATTGATTCATAATGAGCTGCATCATTTGCATCTAAATTGCCCGAAATACTTTTGATAATAGTTCCCAATCCATCTATTAGTCCTCTCTTGTTTCTTTTGTGAGGTAACAAACTATTTAGTTTTTGTATAGCCATTTGTACCTGGTAATTCACGATTCTATTATAATTTTGTAATGTGGAATAAATTGTATTATTATTGAATAAAGATTGAGATTTCATTACTTCTTGACAAACGAACTCAAGGTGGATAATTTGGTTATAAATTGGTGATAGGTCAATATAATGGATAAAATCATGCGTTTTTCCTTAATTCGTGCATTTCCTAGGTAAACTGGAAGAATCCCCGGGTTATCCTTCAGATCTGTTATCATTATCTCCTGGGCTGTCGTTAGAGACAGTAGAATCCTGCAAAATTTTCTTAGTCTTAGTTTTTGGTTTTCTGAGATTTTGCTTATGTAAAATTTTCGTATCGGTATTTATTTTAATTTTCTGATCTCGCAGTACTCTTTCTTTAGAAAATTTTGGTGTGAGTTTATTCCTCATATTTGATTTAATTTTCCGAAATACTGCTGTGCCAGGTTTATACGTTAACGGATCATTTCTTTCTTTATTATGACTTTCTATGATGCTTTGCTTCCTCTCCCCCATCAGTTCATTCAGTCTTCTGTAAATTTCCTTAGTTTTTTGTTTATGATTTTCTACGTAATTATTAATAATATTTTTGTTTATATCAATATGAAGGGGATCTTTACTATCTAAATGGCCATTAATTATATCGATAGGTTTCTGCTTTGTCAAAGAATGGATTGAATTATTATAACCAAGAATTGCATAGGGCATTAAATCTTCGATATTTAATGAATTATTGTACTTATTTTGCAAAATCCTCAAATGTTCCAGTAAAGTGGAATGAAATCTTTCAATAATACCATTGGATTGTGAATTGTTTACAGTAATATAATGAGGAGCAATTTGGTGTAGATCTAGAAACTCCGATACAATACTATTTTTGAATTCTGTTCCATTATCCATTACTATCATTGAGGGTGACCCGTGATGTGTCATAAAAATCAAAAGAGATTTTACTACTTCTATAGCCGTAAGGGATATCAGAGGATATGCTTGAGCATATTTCGAAAAAGCATCAGCAATTGTCAGAAATTTCCTACTTTGAGCTTGAAAAGTATCAATGTGTATAATTTCAAAAGGTTTAGAGGGAGTGGGTGTTAACATTAACTTTTGATTCGGGGATCTCTATCGTATTTATTGATTTGACATATGTCACAATTGTTAATATATTCTGTTACGTCATTCAAAATACCTGGCCAATAGTATGACCTTTTTATTCTGGATACAGTCTCAGAAATTCCTCTGTGATTTGTTTTACCTTCATGCATAAACTTTACAATTCTAATTTGTTCGTCTTTTTCCTCCACGTCTTCTAAAATGATGTTACACTTCAATAATTTGAACGCAGATTGTTTGAAGGTTTTCCTCAGAATTTCGCAAATTTCCTTATAATAATCATCTTTTTTGAAATACAAAGCATAAAGAATATTAGGTCTGATGTACGTTTTGAAGAATTCTAAGGTTTCTCTATTTAGATCGTTGGTGGATAATTGAACAAAAATTCTTTGTTTGTTAGAAAAAATATTTTGTACTCTCACGATTGCTGGGGAATGAAGAACGAATTCAAAAACAATTTGATTATCAAAAATATTCAGAGGTTTTTCAGAAATGGGTATTTCTTGAATAGGGTCTTCATGATTTGAATGTACAGTGTTACCATCAGATTGATTTTCAACATTATTAGAATTGATTAGTTCCTTCTCAGGTAAGTAATAGATATTGATGACTATGTTAGAATTTGCAAAAATGAAATGTATCATACTGAATATTTTATTCCATTCTAATCCGTCCAGACCACTAGAAATTTTGGTAAAGCTAAATATTTAACATTCGTTTTTGGCACAATTTTTTTGAGATTTAGAAGAGCTCGAAAAATTGCGTCATATCGCGGTTTATGAAAATATAATTCCTTAGTTATCAAATAATAAATGTATCTCCCATTTACTTGAATTTTAGCCACTTCTCCAATTTTTTATTTTGAGATTTGAGTTCCTGAATTTTACCGAATTTTTCTTTGAAATCTAGAGCTATACCCTTATTCATAAACAAATCTTCTGACACACAATGAGCTAGAGAAAATTTTCTGGAGCATCAAATAGATTTCCCAATTGTTCTGTTACATTAGGAACATAATGAATTTCTTTTGCGTTGAAAAGATTTTTTAAAATTTTCATATGATGGATCATCACTTGTAAATTCAATTTCACCAACTGTATCATCTAGGTTGACAATCATTGATACGTTGTCATTATTCGCATTAGTCTTAGACAATTCTTCGTTGAATTTTTTCCATATATTCAAAAAATTCTTTATTATGAACTTCGATTCTAGAAAGAGCGTCAGCATTTGTATTTTTTGATCCTTTTTGTAGATGACTTCAAAATCATATTCTTCTAGTTTGAGCCTCCACCTAAGAAGGCGACTATTAGTTTCCTTCAGGGACATTATCCATTCTAAAGGTTTGTGATCTGTGATAATTTTAAATTTTCTTCCAAAAAGGTAGGGCCTAAAGTATTTCGTAGCCCAGACTATGGCTAAAAGTTCTCTCTCCACCGTACTATAATTTTGTTCACTATCATTAAGGGTCCGAGAAGCGTAAGAGATTGGTTTGTCACTTCCTACATGACCTTGTGATAATACGGCTCCTATAGCAAAATTACTCGCATCTGTACTGAGAATAAATTCCTTCGAAAAATCTGGATATTGTAATATCGGTTCATTGATTAATAAATTTTTACAATATTCAAAACAATTTATGAATTGCGTAGTAAGTTCAATTTTGCATTTTTTTAAACACGCAGTGAGTGGTTTTGTAATTTTCATAAAGTCTTTGATAAATTTTCTATAGTATCCTAAAAGTCCTGTTACCTAATTTTCCTTTCACCAACTAATAGGAAAATATCTCAAGATGATATACAAATAATAGTAACATATATTAAAGATACTGAGCTCATGGCTATGCTCTAGTGGAGAAGGGTGGATTCTAATTATGAATGAAACTACTTTATGAAATGAATGGGCGCCAGATAGTTTTAATTATTTACATATTTCAGGGTTACCTTTCTAAAATTTCACCAAAACTACCAAAATAATATTATTAGATAGAAACAGAAAAGTAATCTAAAGATTTTTGATGATTTAATTCAAATACTAGATCTATATAAATTATTTACACGAAGTTGATGGAAATATATCATGAATGTTTGAGTAGTCATACAAATTATCGTTTCTCAGGGATGAAGGCCGGCTTTCACTTACAAATATATGAATATAGTTAATATATAAATTTCCTAAATGTCTTAACCACAACGGTAACAATCCTATATAAGTTCTATATATATATGGTCCAACTCAACAATGCCATACATTTACTGGCATATCTTAAATATAGGTGGTATAATAGATGCAAAATAGCACAGTTAATTTAAATTCCAAAAGACAGTAATCTAATAAAAAAAAGATTGTACTCATCCAAAACGATGTCCGGTGGTGTCAACTAAGGGTGGCCTCCAAAGGACAGGTCACAATTCAACCTTCTCCGGCTGTCAAGGGCCTACAGCAGGGATGATAGGAGGGTTGTTCTATTCTGATGTGAGGGTGGTTCTATTCCAGTGGAATTCCAGGTGTGTAGAAGAATCAAACCTCAGATTATAGGTTGAAGAACTGTGTGACTCACGAAAATGTCCAGAAAATATCGTCGTTATGGATGTAAACACAAGCCCAAGATGTGGTTGGCGTATTCCAGAATATTCTACCAGAGTGCAGAAGTTTATCCCGTACAAGACGGAAATTTCACTGAGTTTCAACAAACTCCAAAAATGACAAAATACACAGCGAAATTCAATTAGTTGACTTTCTCCAATATATCCGACACAATGGTCGATAGAAAAATATTCTAAGTATGGACGAAGGTCGTGACAGCTACACTCGAGAATTAATAATAATAATTTCCATTCTTTTCCATATGACAAGAAACGGTGTTTCCGGAAGCGTGAAATGTTGGTTGCCTAATTGATCGGAAAACGGAGGCGATATTAAATAAACTGCGCGCCAAAATTAAGATTCGCCAGAAATAAATCGAACAAATATCAACCCCTTCGCGACATCACCGATAACGCTCCAAATATCTCTCAACCCTGAGATACAACCTTTATAAAAATAAATCGTAAATAATAATAATAAACGTAACAACTCCCCCCCTAGTAAAACAAAGAGTTAAGAATTTAACTCTTCACTATATCCTTCCTTAAGATCATTAACGTGCCAATTTCCACAAGAATTACCAGAGTCATCTTCCAATTCGTACGTCCACTGACCGAGTTTACACTTTATTCTATATGGTCCGACATATCTAGGACTTAACTTTGCCGAAAAAAATCTGGACTTATTAGACAATGCATGATTTCTCCGCCAAACAACATCGCCAACTTTAAATGCAACTACCCGCCTTCGAAGATTATACTTGCTTCTAGAACTTTGATATGCCTTATATAATCTCTCTTTCACCCTATCGTACAAATGCTGAAAATCACCATACTTCCTGATGTCAATTGTACTCCTAACTATATTAATATTTCTATTAGGAAATTCAATATCATGAAGATCCCCGCGAATAATATGTTCTCGTCCAAAATTGATAAAGTACGGAGTGTAACCAGTAACTTCATGAACCAACGTGCGAATAGCGCAACTTACAGAGGGAAGATACAAATCCCACTTCCTATGATTGTCCTGTATGTAACACGATAATGCAGTCTTCACCACTCTATTAACTCTTTCCACTGGATTATTCTGTGGGTGGTAAAGTGCATTAAACATCATCTTCACTTTATACTTGGTCCAAAGATTTGTGAAATGTTTTCCCCTAAATTGACTACCATTGTCAGCAATTATGTACTTTGGAACACCAAATAAAAGAAAAACATCATTCTCCAGATATTCACAGATTTTCAATGCATTAGCGGACCTCAAAGGAACAGTCAACACAAACTTGGAGAAATAGTCACTTATGACAAATATAAAAGAATAACCCTTTGTAGATCGAGGTAAAGGTCCCATCAAATCGATGCTGAGCATTTGGAAAGGTTTAGTTAATATCGGTCGACCTCCAAGTAAGCCTGCCGGACCCTTTTGAACGGGTTTATGTCCAATGCATGTTTTACATTTTCTCACGAAATCAGCTACATCATATCGCATCTTGGGCCAAAAATATTTCTCACAAATCTTTTGTATGTCTTAAAGACACCGGGATGACCACTAGTTGGATCAGAATGCACCGAGTGCACAACAGAAGATCTCTTATCTTTCGGAACTACCAATTTCCAACTTGAACCCTCATCTAACATCTCAGGAAAATGACACTTCACGTATTTAAACATTTTGTCGTTTTCAACTCTCCACTGAGGAAAATTTAAGGGTTTCTCAAGAATCTTACGTTTCAATGACAAATACCATTTGTCCTTAATTTCATCTGTACAAAAATCTACATACCCTTCAATTGGCTCAACACTATCAAGCACAGGAACGGATCGAGACAAAAGGTCAGGAACCACGTGATTTTTTCCTTTACGGTGTACTATGTTAAAATCAAATTGTTGCAAACGCACGGCCCATCGACTAAGACGTCCATTTGGATCTTTCAAATTATGGAGCCAGATAAGAGAATGATGATCGGTTACCACTGTGAATGATGTACCCTCCAAGTAAGGCCTAAGCTTCTCCAGTGCCCAAACCACGCACAAAAGCTCCTTCTCAGTTGTGGAATAAACGCGTTCATGTTTGTTAAGAGATCGGCTGAGATAACATATGACCTGTTCACCCTGATCAGACTCTTGAGACAGAACAGCTCCCAACCCATAGTTACTTGCATCTGTTTGTACGATAAATGGCAAAGTAAAATCAGGACATCGCAGCAAAGGGGCGCTAACAAGACGTTCCTTGGTATAATTGAATGCAGATTCACACTCAGAAGTCCAACTCCACTTATGATTCTTCCTCAAAAGTTGACACATAGGACTTATAGTTGCTGAAAAACCAGGAATAAACCTTCTGTACCAGGAGGCCATACCAACAAATGCACGAACATCCTTAACACAGGTAGGTCTTGGAATTTTCAGAATGGCGTCTACCTTACTAGGATCCACTCTTAGACCAAATTTATCCACAATATAGCCCAAATAACGGAGCTCTGACCTACAGAATCTACACTTATCTTTATTTACTGTAAGTCCAGCAGCAAACAACCTTGAAAATATCTTCTCGAGTATGTCCAAATGTTTTTCGAAAGTATCAGCTATTATGATTATATCATCGAGGTAAACGAAGACATATGGTTCCAAGTCTGGACCAATCACACGATCCATCAATCTCTGCCAGGTTGCTGGGGCGTTCATTAAGCCAAACGGTAGGCGTTTAAACTGGTATAAACCTCTATTGGGAATGGTGAATGCCGTAAATTCCCTAGAAGATTCCTTTATAGGTATCTGCCAATAAGCGGACTTGATATCAATCGACGATAAGTATTTGGCTCCCTTTAGATTATCTAAAATTCTGGAGACATAATGTAAAGGATAAGCATCCCTCTTTGTGACCTTATTCAATTTGCGATAGTCCACGCAAAAACGATATCCACCTTCTTTCTTACGAACCAATAAAATCGGTGACGACCACGGACTTCGCGATTCCTCAATAATTCCCAATTCTAGCATTTTTTTAAGCTCAGCATCGATGTGTTGTTGAACTACATGAGAGACAGGGTAATACCGTTGTTTAATTGGAGCTGAGTTAGTTTCTATTTCAAACTCAACTAAATTTGTACATCCTAAACGATCTCCTTGTAATTCGAACTTCTCCCTAATAAACCTGTTCAAGATGTCCTGTTGTTCTTGACTAAGATCAAAGACGCCCGAATCTTCTGATTTTCCTCTTACCTCGAGTTCACTGCAAGCAAATTCCCAATTATCCTTATTAAGATTCGGAATGATATCCATCGACTTCCAAAAATCCAAACCCAATATCAATGAATGTTTCACAGATGGTACAACCAAAACGTTCATAACCTTAATTCTCCCCATTAGTTCTATTGGAATACAGGCAGATCCAAGACTTTCGCAAACATTTCCATTAGCAACAGTACAGCTTGGTGAATCATCTCTATTCAGAATCACTCCGAGAGACCTGAGCAGTTCCCAACTACTTTTCCCCAAAATTGTCCTCGTAGCACCGGAGTCCAATAGTCCAAGAAAATCTTTACCAAAAATTTTTACTTTCAGGTAAGGCCTTTGATCACAACCCGAGTGTGAAATAATATAGTCCAAAATTACCTTTTGATCTGAATAAGAAGCGCGATTGTCATTATTTTTATGAATACGATTGGTAGAACTTAAAATACCAATGGGACTCGACCGTCTACCCTCGGAAGATTCCCCTACTAGTTTTTTGACGACGAAGCCTTGCGTGAACAATTTCTACAATCACGAAGAGTAACATCAGGCGTACCACACTTGAAGCAATATCTGGTCTTAACAGCTTTACAATCTCGAGACCTATGACCGACTTTCCTACAATTCCAACAGGTCACCGATGATATTCCCTGACTTGACTCTCCAGAAAACGTAGATGACTCAAGGTATGCCAAGTCTGGTTCAAGATCAGTTTTTCGTCTTATGGGTTTCGAGTAATTTTCTACAGAATACTTCTTCATCTCTAACTTCGAACAAAGCTCAATCAGATGGTCGATAGAACTCACTTCTATTAATCCGAGGTGTAATTGGAAAAATGGATGAATATTTTTCAAAATTAATTTTAGTTGAACCGATTCAGGTACTTTACAAGATAAGCGTGAAAACAAGGTGGTCATACATGCCACATATATACCAATATTTTCGTTTTCTCCCTGGGTGCGTTTCTTTATCTCATCGAAAAGGCGGTCATCATAATCATGAGGCAAGAACTGTTTCTTTAAAGCTATGCAAACATCATCCCATGATTTAAACCTCCTCTTATTCGCTCTGAACCAAGTTAACGCAGAACCACGAAAAAGATCGATGGCCGACTCAAAAAGTTCAACTTTCCCTACATGTCTCGAAATTGACAACTCCTCTATTCTCTCGAGAAAAGCAGACACAGACATATCCTTACAATCTCCAGAAAATTGAATATTCCATTTAATAACCGGAATTGACTTCACATGGGCAGAGCCTAAATCAGTATGAGGTGCTGCAGTGTTTCTCGGTGTTGAATTAAGAACTCCATCATCTTCTATATCTCCGCCGGACGAAACCTCATCGTCATCATCCAAGGAAACATTTAACAAACTAGCATGAAGAACACTAGCCTCTAGATTTTGTAGTGTCTTAATACGATGTTTCAATTTTGGCATTAAGATCAACGCTTGAGAGAGAAGAATGCTCCTAATCTTAACCTGATCTGACTCCGATGGATTTGTTCTATCTATTCTCTTCACTATATGAGCAATCTTCGTAGTGATTTTCTTATATGGGCCACTCTGTATATCTCCCTCAAAATTCTCAATCAAAGAAAATATTTCCTTTATTTTACTATCCACAATCTTAAATTCATCGTCACATTTCAAAGAATAAGGAGGATAAGTTAACGATTGACCGGAACGCTCCAACTTAAGAACATTTCGAAGCAAACTGCGCATACTCTCCACCGTACCCGCAGATTCAAAACCTCTAATAATCAACTCGTACTCAAGTTCATCCCTCGATAATCTATTACAATCCCACTGTAAATCCATTTTGATTTATATTTCCCGAAAAAAAAATGAAAACGAAAGGCAAAAAAAAATCTCCCAAATGAAAAGAAAAAAAATTAACCCTGTTAACAAAATGTTCCAGAATAGATAATTAATCTATCTGAAGAATCTGAAGAAAATATTCGATAAACCCAGAATGAAACAAACTTTCAAAAATCAATAAGACCAACAGAGGTGGCGGTCAGTGTATGTAGACCAATATTTCTCGTAAAATGAAACAACGAATAAATACAGATAATACGATAGAAATTATCTTACAGCTGCTTGCCACATAAAAAAATAATTGACAACACCTGGACCAACCGTTTATCTCTAACGCGAGTTCGGAAATGGAAAATAATGCAATATCAAATTCAACAAGCAAAATCAGAAATTCAAAACCTCTTTCAATTCAGAAATTATGTAAGTTGGTGAACAATAGAGTATGGACCATATATTTACAAAAGCCCCACGTTGGGCGCCAATTTATATATGTTACCTAATTTTCCTTTCACCAACTAATAGGAAAATATCTCAAGATAATATACAAATAATAGTAACATATATTAAAGATACTGAGCTCGCGGCTATGCTCTAGTGGAGAAGGGGTGGATTCTAATTATGAATGAAACTACTTTATAAAATGAATGGGCGCCAGATAGTTTTAATTAATTAAATATTTCAGGGTTACCTTTCTAAAATTTCACCAAAACTACCAAAATAATATTATTAGATAGAAACAGAAAAGTAATCTAAAGATTTTTGATGATTTAATTCAAATACTAGATCTATATAAATTATTTACACGAAGTTGATGGAAATATATCATGAATGTTTGAGTAGTCATACAAATTATCGTTTCTCAGGGATGAAGGCCGGCTTTCACTTACAAATATATGAATATAGTTAATATATAAATTTCCTAAATGTCTTAACCACAACGGTAACAATCCTATATAAGTTCTATATATATATGGTCCAACTCAACAATGCCATACATTTACTGGCATATCTTAAATATAGGTGGTATAATAGATGCAAAATAGCACAGTTAATTTAAATTCCAAAAGACAGTAATCTAATAAAAGATTGTACTCATCCAAAACGATGTCCGGTGGTGTCAACTAAGGGTGGTCTCCAAAGAACAGGTCACAATTCAACCTTCTCCGGCTGTCAAGGGCCTACAGCAGGGATGATAGGAGGGTTGTTCTATTCTGATGTGAAGGTGGTTCTATTCCAGTGGAATTCCAGGTGTGTAGAAGAATCAAACCTCAGATTATAGGTTGAAGAACTGTGTGACTCACGAAAATGTCCAGAAAATATCGTCGTTATGGATGTAAACACAAGCCCAAGATGGTGGTTGGCGTATTCCAGAATATTCTACCAGAGTGCAGAAGTTTATCCCGTACAAGACGGAAATTTCACTGAGTTTCAACAAACTCCAAAAAAATGACAAAATACACAGCGAAATTCAATTAGTTGACTTTCTCCAATATATCCGACACAATGGTCGATAGAAAAATATTCTAAGTATGGACGAAGGTCGTGACAGCTACACTCGAGAATTAATAATAATAATTTCCATTCTTTTCCATATGACAAGAAACGGTGTTTCCGGAAGCGTGAAATGTTGGTTGCCTAATTGATCGGAAAACGGAGGCGATATTAAATAAACTGCGCGCCAAAATTAAGATTCGCCCGAAATAAATCGAACAAAATATCAACCCTTTCGCGACATCACTGATAACGCTGCAAATATCTCTCAACCCTGAGATACAACCTTTCTAAAAATAAATAACGTAACAGTCCTAGAAATCCTTTGATTTCTCTAGTTGTCTTAGGTAATGGATATTTTTGAATGGCAACAATTTTATCGGGATTCGGTTTGACTCCTTCAGGAGTTACTATGTGACCTAAATAAGCAACTTCTTTTCTTAAAAATTCTGATTTATCGAGTTGAATTTTAAAATTTGATTCTCTGAGTCGTTGAAATACTTTCTTTAAATTCACTAAATGTTCTTGAAGAGATGTCGAGAAAACTATGATATCGTCAAGATAAACTAAACAAATTTCATTCTGTAAACCTCTCAAAACATTATCCATAACCCTTTGAAATGTGGAACATGCATTTTTAGTCCAAATGGCATTCGAACAAATTCATAATGACCGTTCTCTACAGTGAATGCAGTTTTAGGTATATCTTTTGGGTTCATTTCTATCTGATGAAATCCACTCGCCAAGTCTATTGTTGAAAAATATTGACACTTTCCTAACTTATCTAAAACGTCAGTAATGTTTGGTAGTGGATACTTATCATCTATAGTTTTTTCGTTTAATTTCCGAAAGTCTATGACAATTCTCCACTTTTTTTACCAGAGGCGTCAGCTTTTTTCGGAACAATCCAAATTGGAGAAGACCACGGAGACTCACTTGGCCTGATGATGCCATGATTTAGCATAGATTGGATCTGATTTTTTACCTCTTCTTTGTGTACAAATGGGTACCTATACGATCTTGTATGTACGGGAATATCATCTTTCGTATTGATAGAATGTTTAACTTGGTTTGAAAAAGACAATGGTTGATTTTCTAAAAGAAATATATCTGAATATTTATTGCATAATTTCAATACTTCAGATTTTTCCTCTTTGTTCATATGAGAAGTTCTAATATGATTTACAATATCGGGTTTTTTTAAATTTTTTATATCTGCTTCGAGCGTAAAAATTTCAAAATCATTGTTGCTAAATAAAAAGATTCGATAGGAGTATTCAATATAATTAAAATATCTTGATCGGTTTTATTGAGGATTTCAACATTTGCCAAACCGTTTTTGATATTGTTGGTGTTTCAGGTATTTTACATTCTTGGATAATTTGCTTTGCAATCAAAATTTCTCCATTTTTCTCTTTCACCGGAGTTTTAGCTATCTTATTTGAATGAGCATCTATCTTTAATTTAAACATAGCTAGAGAATTTTGATATTTGATTGGAATTGTAGCAATGTGGTGTGAACAATTTCGAATTATTGAAATCTAATGTTTCATTTAGTAGTTTCAGATTATCAAGTCCATTTAAACCATCATAAAGATTGTGGAAGTTGAAAAGATAAAATTTGAAATGGTCTTTGAGATTAAATTCAGGAAATAAAGGAATCTCAGCGCAATAATCATATGATGCAGATTGGAAGACTGTTGACACTGTGAAAGGTTCTCTACATATAAATTCTGAATAAAATTTCTTTGCTAAATCTGGATTTAAAAATGATTTTGTGGATCCTGTATCAATCAATAGCTTTAAAGGAGGATTTTCTATCGTAATGTATGGTAATTCTTTCTTATCACTTGAAAGGTGGTATTCTATGTTTTGGGCCTTTCCGAGAGGGTAATTTGAAAAATTTTCATTTATTTCATCAGGATTTGGATAATTTTCTTCAAACAATTCCGTTTCCGCATTATCTTGATACTCTTCCGGAATAGGTTCTTCAATGTATTCAGTATTAAATAATTCTTCACTTATTATCGGATTTTGGTAAAAGTTTGCATTTGCCTGTTTGGAGAAAATTTGGATGTATTAGTTGAAATACTCATCGGTTGTGGTTTATACTTAGAATGAGTTGTAGAAATACTCATAGGAGTAGGCTTTGGTTGTGAGGGTCTTCCGAAAACCTGGGAATTTGTAAAATATTTAGGCTCTTTATAATTGAAGTTTTTCTGTAAAGTAATTGGTCTGCTGGGAAACTGCTGAGTTTGAGGAAAGTTTTGGTGATTAGAAAAATTTTGATTTTGAATTGGTAAAATATTTGAATAGTTACCAGGAAATTGAAAATTTTGAGTAGTATAATTTTGCCTATGAGTGGGAATAACATTTGAATTTTGACGTAATCTAGAGGAGTAATTTGAAGAATTCCTTGATTACTTTCGTCAATATTCTTTTTCAGGTTATTCATAGAAAAATAAGAATTTTGGTAATGTTTAATATTATCTTCCTCTATAATAAACTGAAGGGCTTGCGTCAAACTATTTGGTCGCATCGCTCTTATTATAGGACCCAAAGGGTCTCTTAAGCCAGCTAAAAATGTTTTTAAAGCTTGTTTGGTAAAAAATTCTCGTTTACTCGCACGTAAATTTATGTCACATTTCAAGTCAATATAATTACAAATTGTGTTTAGCAACGAAATAACTTTTTCATAAAAATTTTGAGGAGATTCACCTGGAATCTGCCTTAAATTTACGAGATCTTGATTAAGACAATTCTCATCTCTTTGATCTCCGAAGTTTAGAAGTAAAGTATTCTTGATATCGTTCCAATATTTTGTCGCTCCTTGGATTGCCACAGCTTCTTCGGCTTTTCCTTGGAGTTTGTTTAAAATACCATTTAATAATAATATATTCTGAAAATTATTAGGATTACCTAAATCAAAAAATTGGTTTAAAATAGCTTCCGAGGCTTGAATAAACCTATGTAACTTATTAGGATTTCCATCAAATTCGGGAATTACACCTAAACATTTTAAATCGAACACTGATGTGTTGGGCATTTTTCTCGTATAATTATCTAGAGAAAGGTTATTAAATGAATTTAAAAAATCTAAATCTAACTCTAACTCAGAATTGTTTTCAATGATTGAATCAATAGATGAATTAGATGAGTCTGACATAAACGAAATAAAAAAATACGCTCACCACTTTGCAATGAATATCCACAACAGCATTTCTGTCTTATCCTCGATGGAATTCACCAAACATTTATCGTAGATGTAACAAGGTAGGTTCTGTTTTCACAAAAGAGTTCAACTCTGAAGTTATTCTCGATGAAAAACTCCGGCAAAAACTCCGTCGACTGCGCCAGTTATATTGTGCATAAGTCAGTGAGCTTTTTAAAAAACTTTATTACTACTAATACACATGAACGGTATCTAGCTATGTCAAGACTAACTTAAAATGATCTAACATGTAAACTTATACTAGAGGGAAAACTGCACATTCGACGTATTTGTTGTCCATGCGAGATTCTCACGGGAAGATGAACAGAAGATGATATTTTGCTATATCATCGTTCTGTGATATATAACTCGCGCGATCTCTTGGCAAGCGGTTTTTGAATAAAATACCTTTGCATGTGCAGGACCTCCCACTTATTAGGTTTCGGCTGTATATAAAGGAATTGCTTGTCAGACATGCCTTTTATAGCGTGGAGGAGTTTTTGGGGTCGAAGTTTGGTTCGTTTTGATCCGCTCGTTGGCTCTATAGTGCTCTTTTTATATATGGTTATATTATATGTATTTTATTGACGAATGTAAGCAATTTGACTTGTACGTGTATATTTACATCCTTGTCAACATATAATTGTTTAGCATGAAATAAATTGAATTGAATTGAATTGAATATTACCACATAAAGTTTTATGTATGAGAAAAGGTGACATATTCGTGAACGTGTTTTCAACTATACTGACTACAAAGTATTTATCAAAATAAAATGTAGCACCTAGGATTTCAGGGGAATATACTCTAGCTCGCTTAGGAGTACCAAGTGGGGGAAATTGATTTCGTGCGGTAACATTAAACTGCATTCCAGCCCGCTTGCCTGCCGGAAATGCTGCGTAGTTGCTGGATGACGGTCGGGAGGAGCCTACGCGACTCCCGCTACACCGACCGGTACTGGGGATCCGAAACCCTGCACCGTAAGGTTTGTAATATCGAATGAATTTTCCATACTACTAGGAGAGACTGGGGCCCCGGGATTGTCACACCCGTACCTGCAAAGCAGGTCCCCTGGGGGGCTCGAGTAAAGAAGTCTTTCACCTAATGGAACATCACTATCAAAGAAAGAAGTCGTTCACCTAATGGAACATCACTCTCAAAGAAAGAAGTCCTTCACCTAATGGAACATCACTCTCGAAGAAAGAGGTCTTTCACCTAATTGAACATCACTATCCAAGGAAGAAGTCGTTCACCTAATGGAACATCACTCCTGAAGAAAAAAGTCTTTCATCATTCAGGTAATTTTATAACCCTTACAACACATTCAAGTCGCCATTTATTTGGGAAGGCAAGGTTTTTTTCACTGAAGTTTTTCCCTAGATTCTTGTGTCATATGCCGAATTGTATGACATCCCATCACTAACCCAACTAACACTCACAAAATATCTGTACATTTAAATTAAATGTTTTCACTTATTCAGTATTATATCTGTAAGATCAAACTTTCTAATCGTAAAATATTTCATTTTAGTTCTCACATTACATATTATGGTGTTGCTGTCGCACAATCAATGTAAAACTTTGGTAATATCAATTTTGATTATTCATATAAGATTATTCACGTGAATATAGATAGTTTATGCAGTAAAGTAATTGATTTCTGTTTCGAGGGGGACAACTTAAGATGTAGCTTACGGACGCATAGCGCTTCAACCCTTCTTGCAATTTTGAATAGGGAAGATGGGGTGAGTGATACCTCATTTGAAAGGTATTTTTATACTGATTTCAGCACAGTAATTGTTTTTTCATTTTATGCATTATTTCTCGAAATATTCTTAATAAGTATATTTGAAAATGAAGTGGTGTTTTCATGGCAATTGTAGTGTTTTTTTGTGAAAAATCGACATTTTGAGCTTCAAAACAACCATGACTGTGGCTTCCTTCCTCCAATCCACTGACATAGAAATCTTTAATCAAGATGTCGAACAAATAAAGCGTATTGCGAAGGAGCTCAATCTTGCTGAAACTCAATCTAAATCAAGTCTCGATTCAAAACTAAGAATAATTCACATGTCTTAGAACCAGCAAGCCGACTTAATGATCTGTTCGTAATAAATAAAAAATTATCGATTCTCATTTTTTTGAAAAAGATATGAATTCAATAATCAACAAAATGAAAACATATTGAAGCCAACTGAGAAAACACTTCATAATTAAGTCGGAAATCATTTCACAAATTGGGACTGGAATATTTCTGTGGCATCATTAATGATTTGATTTTCTTAACTGGTAATCTGATTAGAGATATGTACGTATTTGGACTTTTTGGAGATTTCCATAGACAAAGAAGAGATAGACCACCAACTCCTTTGATTCGTTTGGCACGTTGACGGTGGCGACCTTATGAGCAGCAGATGGAATTAATCGTGAGAAATGGCGGCAAAGTCGATAAAGTAGAAAATTTTCAGAGCGATTGTGGCGTCCTCCACCGCTGTAGATGACACTAACGATAATGCTATTATCGAATGATAGGAAATAATTTCACAATTTCAATAAATTTTGCTGCAATTTTCAAGTCCTTGATTTTTTTATTAGATATTATTTTTAAATGAAAGGACCTAAAAATTACAGCAAAATTTATTGATATTGTGAATATGTTTCGAGTATTATAATAAAAATCAAAGAATATTTATCAACTTTTTATTGTACATAATTGAGCAAATTGATTTCTGTGAACAAAAATAAATTAATTAATTAAATTATTTGATTAATCTAATTTTTTACTTTTTGAAGATATTATAAAATAAATTTCTGATAACTGACAAATATCTAGGAGACTTAGAATTGAAAGCTGAACTTCTTTGGCGAAACACGAATGTAATCCTGTTCAGATCTGCAACAAAATGAAAAACATTGTAAGAATATAATGTTTATACTCTACAGATGGATATAATAACATATACTCCAATGCTGCACAAACTGTGTGACTCATAGTCTTAGCAGTAATAGAGATTTTCATTTTCAAGCCAAATGTTCTGGTTCAATTTTGTACAATTTTTGGAACCTTTTTCTATCAAAATTCAAACTGTACAAATCACCCAAGGACCAATTTCTTGCAATGCAACAATGACTTCTTCAATCAGGATTTTTAGATGAGTCGTCTCTACCTGATCTATAATGAAGTAGTAGACAATCGGTTGTTTCCAAGATATCATCAAAACTAAAGCATGATTAGGGATTTCTTTGAATCGTCCTAGATTTGAGTCTAAATCTACATATCCTACTACTTTACTCAAGGCATGGTCATAATGTAAATCATGAGACAAAGACAATTCATCAAACATGACACAACAAAATTTATCAAGAGGGGAAAATTTAGAAAATTTGACTGCTAATTTCTGAAATATTTGCTTTTAATGCTTTATTTCTCTTCCAGCGATAGTTGGTTTACTCGATGAATATTGATTTTTTTTTTAAATTCCTGATTTTTTCTACAAAAGGTTTATTAATTTTCATTGTATCAATCAAACTATTACTCGACACACAATTTGGAAAATCTGATAATATCTGAGCACTAGATGTTTTCAAACCTTCAATTCCGAAATCAAATTCATTATTATTATTTTTATTATTCCCATTATAATTTTGAGATGTAAGCATTTCTTAATTTGGAAAATCTGGCAGAGCTGAAGGAAGGAGTTTATTTTTAAATGTACTGGTAAAGTTTTTGACATTGAAATGACCCTCACATATTCTAGTATTCGAATTTATAAAACAGCTGGAATGAACAGCTCTAATTGTATGATCCCATTCTGAAATTCTACTTGCAGGAGGTCGAAAAAAATGCTTCTTATTGGTTGAACCCGAGTAATATTTATTAGCACAATTTGGGATGCAACAAGAATACTGAAATTTGAATGATGATGACATACTGTTCAATTACGAGAAGAGGTGCTATGAATTTATACTTACCTTTCAGTATACTTGCAAAAACTTTCAATTAATCTCTCACCTAACACTAATCGCTGCTATCACAAAATTTGGTCAATCTACAAAACAAATAGTGTAAATTTTACTTTAAATATTTCTCAGGGGTTTCAGTAAACGAGAAAGATATATCTCAAAGTTCATGATAATATCATAAAGAATTTCAAATTTCTCAAAAAAAAAAAATAGGTAGGTATGATGTAGTATAATACATAGAAAAAACTTCAAGTCATTCGTTCTATTCAACTTTTTAATATTCCAGATAAAAGAAAAACACTCACCACGATTCACAAACAAAAAACAACAAAACCGATAACTACACTTCAATGAAAGAATGAACGAAACTAAAGAGGGGTTAGAATTCGCGACATTTCGCGCGAAAATATATCCCCTTCTTTTTTATTATATAGCTTTTTCACACAATTAGTTCCATCTGCTGCTCATAAGGTCGCCATCAAAGGAGTCGGAGGTCTATCTCTTCTTTGTCTATGGAGATTTCTATCGATCAAGTGTTACCGCATGTTATTGGAAATACTGCAAATTATAGCAAATTATAATTTAGATTGAGTTTCAGCAAGATTGAGCTCCTTCGCAATACGCTTTGTTTGTTCGACATCTTGATTAAAGATTTCTATGTCAGTGGATTGGAGGAAGGAAGCCATAGTCATGGTTGTTTTGAAGCTCAAAATGTCGATTTTTCACAAAAAAACACTACAAGTACCTTGAAAACACCACTTCATTTTCAAATACTTAGATGAGAATATTTCGAGAACTAATGCATTAAATGGTAAAACAATTGCTGTGCTGAAATCAGTATAAAAATACCTATGGTACAAGTACATCTGATATAAAAATTGAATAATGGATTAAAACATGGTTCCAAAATAAACATATACAACAAACGGTAACAAAATCGTACAATTGAAACTATAAATTAAAATTACATTTATTCGAATTTATTTGTTATTTTTTCTTTTTCTATTTGGATTTGACAGAAACACATATTTAAAATCGAAAAAACCTTACCAAAGTCGAACTTATGTTTTACACACAAAGGATCTTAATATTAGTTCGTTGAGCAAATCGAAAAGGAACTTATGGGGAAACTTTGGAAAACTCCGTCTAGAATGTTTTTTAGACAAATTGCAAAACATCACAATAACGTGTTACGGTCAATGAGTGTTCCGAAACTGAAATATTTATTTCTATCTTAACCTGTTCAACAACAGGTGGAGTCTAAAATATGTTGTTAAAAAGTTGAATTCCTCAATTCGCTTTTATGAATATTTGTTTTTGAAAAGATCTAATATGTTATTATATATCAAGCTCAAATTTTGTGTGTCAGTTCGGCAATTGACGGTATCATTTAGTTTTATGTATATCATCTCACTGATGGTTCTTTTTGTGTAATTTCTTTCTATGTCCAAAATAGAAACCGCTTGAAAATTAAATTTATGTTTATTATCAAAATGATGGGTTGCAAGGGCTGTTAAGTTCTCCCCCTCGAAACAGAAATCGACCTGTCCGAGCATTTCTATCGAAAAAATTTATTTCGTCTGTAATCTCATCTGTTTTGTTTTCAAATGGCCATACCCTGTATTTGGACAAAGAAAAGAATTAGAACACGCCGTCTGTGTGTCTATCATTCAACCAAGAAGAAATTCCACAGATTAATTATGGTAAAATATAAAGTCTGTTAATTATATCAATATTTCATAAAGGACAGAAATATTACTATTATGATAAGTGAATATATTCCAAAGAAAGGTTCAGCAATATGAGATACAGAAAAATTTTATTGAAATTATAATTTTATTGACTTCGAAAATACAGCAGTTATATACAGTGTGGAAACCACTTATGGAATAAAATTCTTTATGACATTATTTTAGAAAATTATAGAAAATGCTGAGACACGTCAACTTTTAAATTCAGTTGTGCGTTATGTAAACATAAATTTAAATGTACAGGGTGATACACGTAAGTGTGCTATAGTTGGTGTTCTCTTTTTTTAATGAAAGACCCTGTATATTTGTATATTTTTGAAATCCTCTTAATGAACCGATTTCAACAAACTAAATAATGTATGGTCAATTATGAATTATACAGGGTGAATTTTTAAAATTAATAATTTATTTCACTTGAAATATTGGTACTTTTTTAAATTAGCTAAATACGGATTTATCAAAAATCTAAACTAATTATTAGACTTATTTGGAAAACCTTCTGAATTAAATAAAGCCTGGTACGCCAATGAATTTTATCATGAATACCTGAAAAGTGCATAGAAACGCCAATAATTAGACAAAATCGGTAAATAATGTGGATTGTTTCAATATTCTGTCGGTTGTTGATGTGTTGACAGTTTATAATGAAAAAGTAAAATCTTTGTTAAAAACTTTTTCCTTGTCGAAATAACAATGAAATATTTAACTGAGACTCACCGAATTGAGATTTTAATGATGATCGGGGGCAAACTTATTTAATCAGAGGTATCCCGAATTGCCTAATATTTCACAAAGCACAGTGTCTAAAATTCATGCACAATTCAGAGAACTTGGACATGTCAAACCATTAAAAAGAAAACCAAACTTCGTTGAAGATGATGTGAAAGTGAATATTTTGTTAAGTGTCGAAGAGAATCCAACTTCAAGTACACGTCAAATTGCCCGTGAAAATAATGTTAGTCATACAAATGTTCTAGGTGTCTTCATAAAGAAAAACTTCATCCCTACAAATTGACTTTTGTGCAGGGGTTAACAGAAGACGATCCAGATCATAGAATGGATTTCTGCGAAAGATTGATGAATAAGCTGAACAGAAATGAGATAGCTCTTGGTACCATTCTTTTTTCTGACGAATCAACATTCACAATGAATGGGGAGGTGAACCGACAGAACTGTAGATATTGGTCAGCAGAGAATCCTAATTGGATGCGTGAAACACATACTCAGTACCCTCAAAAGGTGAACGTTTGGGCCGGTATCATAGGCGACCATATTATTGCTCCTATATTTATAAATGGAAATTTGACAGCTGAAAAATATTTAAATATGCTTACAAATGAAGTTATTCCTGCGTTGGCAAACTTATATCCCAACGCAATAGATCCTAGCTTACCGAATGAAAATGTTTGGTTTCAGCAAGACGGGGCAACACCCCATTATGCTTTAATGGTAAGAACTTAGAGGAAATCTTCCCCAATAAATGGATTGGACGAAGAGGTACTACTGAGTGGCCAGCTAGATCGCCAGACCTTTTTTTCTATGGGTTATCTCGAGAACAAAGTATATGCAACACAACCAACTAGCATTGTAGACCTCAAAGACAGGATAACTACAGAAATACGGAATATTTCACCTCAAACTTTAAACAAAGTTAAGGAGGAGTTCTATAGGAGACTGTGCTATTGCCAACAACTAGGTGGAGAACATTTTGAGCATTTATTTTAATGTGTTAAAATCAAATACATCAGCTATTTTATGTATGTGTTTAATAATTGTAAAAATAAAAATTTCACCATGTACAATTCATAGTTGACCATACATATTTAGTTTATTGAAATCGGTTCATTGAGGGGATTTCAAAAATATACAAATATACAGGGTGTTTCATTAAAAAAAGAGAACACCGACTATAGCAGATTAACGTGAATCACCCTGTACATTTAAATTTATGTTTACATAACGTACAACTGAATTCAAAAGTTGACGTGTCTCAGCATTTTTTATAATTTTCTAAAATAATGTCATAAAGAATTTTATTCCATAAGTGGTTTCCACACTGTATATGTAGTTAATACATTGAGGAAATACTAATTCACAACAGAAGCATAGGCAAACATATTGGCTCAGCACAACTAATGCATGTAAACATTTGAATACAAATTTTAAAAAGTAACTTGTACCAAAACGTTATCTGATGATAAATAATGGTTACTTAGACCAACCAATAAGATTATTCATCTAATATATTACGCCTAATAGTGAAAAATAATTCACAATATTCCACAAGACTTACCAGTTTTCTTAAAGGGTTTATAATTCCAAGTATGAATTTAAATGTTTAGGATCGTTATTACTCTTCGAGTATTGTGCCTCTCTATCCACTCAATCTTGATTCAAGTACAGTCGAAAGTTCTTGAATTTTCATACCCCTTCTATAACACAAATACCACTAGAAATCACTTGTTCATGTCATCAATCAATATTATATGTATATGTTTTATCACTTCTACAATAGAAACAGTTTACATTACATATCAACAGAAATAAATTTTGGAAACTTTTGATGGTCACACATTATTTAAATACCTCTTTCTGTTTCCTGTAACTTTTTATACTGGTAGCAATAGATCCTGATATTTATATACATGCAATTAAATGATAAGGTACCTCTATATAACATGTTATAGTTGAACACCAAAAGTCTGGACCACTTCTGTAACATGTATAGTACAGTTCTTTATGGTCTTTATGGCACTACCCTAACCTTTTACAACATTTTCATGGAGTATAAATAATTTCTTTCTGCATAATGAAATATTTTAAGCAGCTATGACAAAGTGGTTATTTGTCTTCATGCTTTCCATATAATTTGCGATGAAATTATAAATTATAGAAGTAAATAATTTTATAAATATCTTCGACTTTCCATAACCACATCAAAAGAGCTGCATCAATGTAATCAGATAGCAGTGGGCGAGAAATAAAGATTCCTTTTTATCAAAGCGTTCTTACTATAATCCAGTCGAACAGGAAAACGTCATTTTGAATATTCCCACTTTTACAACAAACAGCTGATAGGTCTGTCATTCATGAAAACAACTGCTCGGACAGCTTCGGTCTGATTCGGATTCGATTCTTTGTGATTGGCTGGGCAGGGATGCTTTTAGAGTATGCTGGCTATTCTTGATTATCAGCGTGTGCAATTAAAACCGTACGAGGAAGAACGACAGTGTGTGGGCAACAATTGTCTGGGCGTTTCGTATTTTTACCAGTACAGTGTCAGTTTCAGTATTTTTATATTATCATTTTAATAATATAAGCTTTTCCTTACACTACACTACACGCCACTGCCATTAACATGAAATATCAACCAGCAAAAGTGTGTGGAATTACGAATGTACAAGTTTGCTT
>JARTUT010000949.1:0-101661 GCA_030674115.1 Micraspis discolor | reverse complement strand
AAGAATTGATTTTTCCGGTAAGTTTAATGTTGACGACTCGTGATGACGAGGATACTTATGTATAATATTTAGCTTTTTGCCCACGACTCGTGATGACGTGGACTTTAATGTGTAATATTAGCATTTTGCCGACGACTCGTGATGACGTGGACTTTACTGTATAGTAAAAGCTTTTTGCCGACGACTCGTGATGACGTGGACTTTAATGTATAATAGTAGCTTTTTGCCAGAGTTGCGGCAGCTTGCAGAAAAATATCACAACGGTGCTTGCTGAGTTTAATTCCCTTGGTTTACGACCAATATATAATGTGACAATTGAACAATATTTTCGAAAACATTTTTCTGAATTTTCCAGATCAACTATTATTCACCAAATATTCAGTTCAAGTGTCAATTTCCGCATTCGCCTCAAATCCGGGTCATTAGATTTGGCAAGCATTTGAACAAGTTTTCAATCATATTGAAACCATATTTCAACGATTTTCAGGAAAAAATCCATGTTTTTATTCATCCTTCGATTTTTTCCCGAATTTACTTGAAGCTGCTTAAGGTAATTATGAAAGTTGTTAAATGGAATTAAATGTAATAAATGTAGGAATGATAGAAATCAGGTCGGCAGGCGTATGGGATTAAATTATTTGTTTGTTGTTATGTAAGTAATTAGGTATATTAGAAAGTACGTTGATAGGTACCTGGGTAGATAAGAACACGTATATATATCGAAGCTCGCCGCTCGTTCGAACAGTCACGCCAATACAGACGATACTTATCGAAATATGGCTTCAGAAACAATAACCGAGATGAGTTCCTCTCCTGCTCAGAATGAAAATATCTGGACTTATGATGACAGCCAATTTCCAATAGTGAAATTTAAACGCATAGAGAAACCAGACAGTATTTCGAAAAAAGAAAGGCCGATGAAATTAATTCAGACGAATCACAAATTGTCGAAAGAATGGAGGAACCTTGTTCTCCTATAAAGAAAAAGACGGCGCCTCTGATGGCGAGAGCAATGAGGCAGTTCAAATTCAAATCCCAAATGTTTAGGATGAAAAAGAATTGATTTTTCCGGTAAGTTTAATGTTGACGACTCGTGATGACGAGGACACTAATGTATAATATTTAGCTTTTTGCCCACGACTCGTGATGACGTGGACTTTAATGTATAATAGTAGCTTTTGACGTGCCTGATAGTATTAGCTTTTTTACGATGACTCGTGATGATGCTTGCAAAAAATATTTTTGCAGTTGCAGCTTGCAAAAAAATATCACAACGGTGCTTGCTGAGTTTAATTCCCTTGGTTTACGACCAATATATAATGTGACAATTGAACAATATTTTTGAGAACATTTTTCTGAATTTTCCACATCAACTATTATTCACCAAATTTTCAGTTCAAGTGTCAATTTCCGCATTCGCCTCAAATCCGGGTCATTAGATTTGGCAAGCATTTGAACAAGTTTTCAATCGTATTGAAACCATATTTCAACGATTTTCAGGAAAAAATCCATGTTTTTATTCATCCTTCGATTTTTTCCCGAATTTACTTGAAGCTGCTTAAGGTAGATATGAAAGTTCTTAAATGGAATTAAATGTAATAAATGTAGGAATCATAGAAATCAGAGCGGCAGGCGTATGGGATTTAATTGTTTGTTGTTATGTAAGTAATTAGGTATATTAGAAAGTACGTTGATAGGTACCTGGGTAGATAAGAACCCGTATATATATCGAAGCTCGCCGCTTGTTCGAACATTCACTCCAATACAGACGATACTTATCGAAATATGGCTTCAGAAACAATAACCGAGATGAGTTCCTCTCCTGCTCAGAATGAAAAGATCTGGACTTATGATGACAGCCAATTTCCAATAGTGAAATTTAAACGCATAGAGAAACCAGACAGTATTTTGAAAAATAGAAAGGCCGATGAAATTAATTCAGACGAATCACAAATTGTCGAAAGAATGGAGGAACCTTGTTCTCCTATAAAGAGAAAGAAAAAGACAGCGCCTCTGATGGCGAGAGCAATGAGGCAGTTCAAATTCAAATCCCAAATGTTTAGGATGAAAAAGAATTGATTTTTCCGGTAAGTTTAATGTTGACGACTCGTGATGACGAGGACACTAATGTATAATATTTAGCTTTTTGCCCACGACTCGTGATGACGTGGACTTTAATGTGTAATATTAGCTTTTTGCGGACGACTCGTGATGACGTGGACTTTACTGTATAGTATTAGCTTTTTGCCGATGATTCGTGATGATGTGGATTTTAATGTATAATAGTAGCCTTTTGCCTGAGTTGCGGCAGCTTGCAAAAAAATATCACAACGGTGCTTGCTGAGTTTAATTCCCTTGGTTTACGACCAATATATAATGTGACAATTGAACAATATTTTCGAAAACATTTTTCTGAATTTTCCAGATCAACTATTATTCACCAAATATTCAGTTCAAGTGTCAATTTCCGCATTCGCCTCAAATCCGGGTCATTAGATTTGGCAAGCATTTGAACAAGTTTTCAATCGTATTGAAACCATATTTCAACGATTTTCAGGAAAAAATCCATGTTTTTATTCATCCTTCGATTTTTTCCCGAATTTACTTGAAGCTGCTTAAGGTAGATATGAAAGTTCTTAAATGGAATTAAATGTAATAAATGTAGGAATCATAGAAATCAGGTCGGCAGGCGTATGGGATTAAATTATTTGTTTGTTGTTATGTAAGTAATTAGGTATATTAGAAAGTACGTTGATAGGTACCTGGGTAGATAAGAACCCGTATATATATCGAAGCTCGCCGCTTGTTCGAACATTCACTCCAATACAGACGATACTTATCGAAATATGGCTTCAGAAACAATAACCGAGATGAGTTCCTCTCCTGCTCAGAATGAAAAGATCTGGACTTATGATGACAGCCAATTTCCAATAGTGAAATTTAAACGCATAGAGAAACCAGACAGTATTTCGAAAAAAAAAAAGGCCGATGAAATTAATTCAGACGAATCACAAATTGTCGAAAGAATGGAGGAACCTTGTTCTCCTATAAAGAAAAAGAAAAAGACGGCGCCTCTAATGGCGAGAGCAATGAGGCAGTTCAAATTCAAATCCCAAATGTTTAGGATGAAAAAGAATTGATTTTTCCGGTAAGTTTAATGTTGACGACTAGTGATGACGAGAACACTAATGTATAATATTTAGCTTTTTGCCCACGACTCGTGATGACGTGGACTTTAATGTGTAATATTAGCTTTTGCCGACGACTCGTGATGACGTGGACTTTACTGTATAGTATTAGCTTTTTGCCGACGACTCGTGATTACGTGGACTGTAATGTATAATAGTAGCTTTTTGCCTGAGTTGCGGCAGCTTGCAAAAAAATATCACAACGGTGCTTGCTGAGTTTAATTCCCTTGGTTTACGACCAATATATAATGTGACAATTGAACAATATTTTCGAAAACATTTTTCTGAATTTTCCTATCAACTATTATTCACCAAATATTCAGTTCAAGTAACAATTTCCGCATTCGCCTCAAATCCGGGTCATTAGATTTGGCAAGCATTTGAACAAGTTTTCAATCGTATTGAAACCATATTTCAACGATTTTCAGGAAAAAATCCATGTTTATATTCATCCTTCGATTTTTTCCCGAATTTACTTGAAGCTGCTTAAGGTAGATATGAAAGTTGTTAAATGGAATTAAATGTAATAAATGTAGGAATCATAGAAATCAGGTCGGCAGGCGTATGGGATTAAATTGTTTGTTGTTATGTAAGTAAATAGGTATATTAGAAAGTACGTTGATAGGTACCTGGGTAGATAAGAACCCGTATATATATCGAAGCTCACCGCTCGTTCGAACAGTCACTCCAATACAGACGATACTTATCGAAATATGGCTTCAGAAACAATAACCGAGATGAGTTCCTCTCCTGCTCAGAATGAAAAGATCTGGACTTATGATGACAGCCAATTTCCAATAGTGAAATTTAAACGCATAGAGAAACCAGACAGTATTTCGGAAAAAAAAAGGCCGATGAAATTAATTCAGACGAATCACAAATTGTCGAAAGAATGGAGGAACCTTGTTCTCCTATAAAGAAAAAGAAAAAGACGGCGCCTCTGATGGCGAGAGCAATGAGGCAGTTCAAATTCAAATCCCAAATGTTCAGGATGAAAAAAAATTGATTTTTCCGGTAAGTTTAATGTTGACGACTCGTGATGACGAGGATACTAATGTATAATATTTAGCTTTTTGCCCACGACTCGTGATGACGTGGACTTTAATGTGTAATATTAGCTTTTTGCCGACGACTCGTGATGACGTGGACTTTACTGTATAGTATCAGCTTTTTGCCGACGAATCGTGATGTCGTGGACTTTAATGTGTAATAGTAGCTTTTTGCCTGAGTTGCGGCAGCTTGCAAAAAAATATTACGAAGGTGCTTGCTGAGTTTAATTCCTTGGTTTACGACCAATATATAATGTGACAATTGAACAATATTTTCGAAAACATTTTTCTGAATTTTCCAGATCAACAATTATTCACCAAATATTCAGTTCAAGTGTCAATTTCCGCATTCGCCTCAAATCCGGGTCATTAGATTTGGCAAGCATTTGAACAAGTTTTCAATCGTATTGAAACCATATTTCAACGATTTTCAGGAAAAAATCCATGTTTTTATTCTTCCTTCGATTTTTTTCCCGAATTTACTTGAAGCTGCTCAAGGTAGATATGATAGTTGTTAAATGGAATTAACTGTAATAAATGTAGGAATCATAGAAATCAGGTCGGCAGGCGTATGGGATTAAATTATTTGTTTGTTGTTATGTAAGTAATTAGGTATATTAGAAAGTACGTTGATAGGTATCTGGGTAGATGAGAACCCGTATATATATATCGAAGCTCGCCGCTCGTTCGAACAGTCACGCCAATACAGACGATACTTATCGAAATATGGCTTCAGAAACAATAACAGAGATGAGTTCCTCTCCTGCTCAGAATGAAAAGATCTGGACTTATGATGACAGCCAATTTCCAATAGTGAAATTTAAACGCATAGAGAAACCAGACAGTATTTCGAAAAAGAAAGGCCGATGAAATTAATTCAGACGAATCACATATTGTCGAAAGAATGGAGGAACCTTGTTCTCCTATAAAGAAAAAGAAAAAGACGGCGCCTCTGATGGCGAGAGCAATGAGGCAGTTCAAATTCAAATCCCAAATGTTTAGGATGAAAAAGAATTGATTTTTCCGGTAAGTTTAATGTTGACGACTCGTGATGACGAGGACACTAATGTATAATATTTAGCTTTTTGCTCACGACTCGTGATGACGTGGACTTTAATGTGTAATATTAGCTTTTTGCGACGACTCGTGATGACGTGGACTTTACTGTATAGTATTAGCTTTTGCCGATGACTCGTGATGATGTGGATTTTAATGTATAATAGTAGCTTTTTGCTGAGTTGCGGCAGCTTGCAAAAAATATCACAACGGTGCTTGCTGAGTTTAATTCTCTTGGTTTACGACCAATATATAATGTGACAATTGAACAATATTTTCGAAAACATTTTTCTGAATTTTCCAGATCAACTATTATTCACCAAATATTCAGTTCAAGTGTCAATTTCCGCATTCGCCTCAAATCCGGGTCATTAGATTTGGCAAGCATTTGAACAAGTTTTCAATCGTATTGAAACCATATTTCAACGATTTTCAGGAAAAAATCCATGTTTTTATTCATCCTTCGATTTTTTCCCGAATTTACTTGAAGCTGCTTAAGGTAGATATGAAAGTTGTTAAATGGAATTAGATGTAATAAATGTAGGAATCATAGAAATCAGGTCGGCAGGCGTATGGGATTGAATTATTTGTTTGTTGTTAAGTAAGTAATTAGGTATATTAGAAAGTACGTTGATAGGTACCTGGGTAGATAAGAACCCGTATATATCGAAGCTCGCCGCTCGTTCGAACAGTCACGCCAATACAGACGATACTTATCGAAATATGGCTTCAGAAACAATAACCGAGATGAGTTCCTCTCCTGCTGAGAATGAAAAGATCTGGACTTATGATGACAGCCAATTTCCAATAGTGAAATTCAAACGCATAGAAAACCAGACAGTATTTCGAAAAAAAGAAAGGCCGATGAAATTAATTCAGACGAATCACAAATTGTCGAAAGAATGGAGGAACCTTGTTCTCCTATAAAGAAAAAGAAAAAGACGGCGCCTCTGATGGCGAGAGCAATGAGGCAGTTCAAATTCAAATCCCAAATGTTTAGGATGAAAAAGAATTGATTTTTCCGGTAAGTTTAATGTTGACGACTCGTGATGACGAGGACACTAATGTATAATATTTAGCTTTTTGCCCACGACTCGTGATGACGTGGACTTTACTGTATAGTATTAGCTTTTTGCCGACGACTCGTGATGACGTGGACTTTAATGTATAATAGTAGCTTTTTGCCTGACTCGTGAGTGTGCGTATAATAGCAGCTTTTTGCCTGAGTTGCGGCAGCTTGCAAAAAATATCACAACGGTGCTTGCTGAGTTTAATTCCCTTGGTTTACGACCAATATATAATGTGACAATTGAACAATATTTTCGAAAACATTTTTCTGAATTTTCCAGATCAACTATTATTCACCAAATATTCAGTTCAAGTGTCAATTTCCGCATTCGCCTCAAATCCGGGTCATTAGATTTGGCAAGCATTTGAACAAGTTTTCAATCGTATTGAAACCATATTTCAACGATTTTCAGGAAAAAATCCATGTTTTTATTCATCCTTCGATTTTTTCACGAATTTACTTGAAGCTGCTTAAGGTAGATATGAAAGTTGTTAAATGGAATTAAATGTAATAAATGTAGAAATCATAGAAATCAGGTCGGCAGGCGTATGGGATTAAATTATTTGCTTGTTGTTATGTAAGTAATAAGGTATATTAGAAAGTACGTTGATAGGTACCTGGGTAGATAAGAACCCGTATATATCGAAGCTCGCCGCTCGTTCGAACAGTCACGCCAATACAGACGATACTTATCGAAATATGGCTTCAGAAACAATAACCGAGATGAGTTCCTCTCCTGCTCAGAATGAAAAGATCTGGACTTATGATGACAGCCAATTTCCAATAGTGAAATTTAAACGCATAGAGAAACCAGACAGTATTTCGAAAAAAAGAAAGGCCGATGAAATCAATTCAGACGAATCACAAATTGTCGAAAGAATGGAGAAACCTTGTTCTCCTATAAAGAAAAAGAAAAAGACGGCGCCTCTGATGGCGAGAGCAATGAGGCAGTTCAAATTCAAATCCCAAATGTTTAGGATGAAAAAGAATTGATTTTTCCGGTATGTTTAATGTTGACGACTCGTGATGACGAGGACACTAATGTATAATATTTAGCTTTTCGCGATGACGTGGACTTTAATGAATTTACTGTGTACTATTAGTTTTTGCCGACGACTCGTGATGACTTTACTGTACTGTATAGTATTAGCTTTTTGCGACGACTCGTGATGACGTGGACTTTAATGTATAATAGTAGCTTTTTGCCTGAGTTGCGGCAGCTTGCAAAAAATATCACAACGGTGCTTGCTGAGTTTAATTCTCTTGGTTTACGACCAATATATAATGTGACAATTGAACAATATTTTCGAAAACATTTTTCTGAATTTTCCAGATCAACTATTATTCACCAAATATTCAGTTCAAGTGTCAATTTCCGCATTCGCCTCAAATCCGGGTCATTAGATTTGGCAAGCATTTGAACAAGTTTTCAATCGTATTGAAACCATATTTCAACGATTTTCAGGAAAAAATCCATGTTTTTATTCATCCTTCGATTTTTTCCCGAATTTACTTGAAGCTGCTTAAGGTAGATATGAAAGTTGTTAAATGGAATTAAATGTAATAAATGTAGGAATCATAGAAATCAGGTCGGCAGGCGTATGGGATTAAATTATTTGTTTGTTGTTATGTAAGTAAATAGGTATATTAGAAAGTACGTTGATAGGTACCTGGGTAGATAAGAACCCGTATATATATCGAAGCTCGCCGCTCTTTCGAACAGTCACGCCAATACAGACGATACTTATCGAAATATGGCTTCAGAAACAATAACCGAGATGAGTTCCTCTCCTGCTCAGAATGAAAAGATCTGGACTTATGATGACAGCCAATTTCCAATAGTTAAATTTAAACGCATAGAGAAACCAGACAGTATTTCGAAAAAAAGAAAGGCCGATGAAATTAATTCAGACGAATTACAAATTGTCGAAAGAATGGAGGAACCTTGTTCTCCTATAAAGAAAAAGAAAAAGACAGCGCCTCTGATGGCGAGAGCAATGAGGCAGTTCAAATTCAAATCCCAAATGTTCAGGATGAAAAAGAATTGATTTTTCCGGTAAGTTTAAGGTTGACGACTCGTGATGACGAGGACACTAATGTATAATATTTAGCTTTTTGCCCACGACTCGTGATGACGTGGACTTTAATGTGTAATATTAGCTTTTTGCCGACGACTCGTGATGACGTGGACTTTACTGTATAGTATTAGCTTTTTGCCGACGAATCGTGATGTCGTGGACTTTAGTGTGTAATAGTAGCTTTTTGCCTGAGTTGCGGCAGCTTGCAAAAAAATATTACGAAGGTGCTTGCTGAGTTTAATTCCCTTGGTTTACGACCAATATATAATGTGACAATTGAACAATATTTTCGAAAACATTTTTCTGAATTTTCCAGATCAACAATTATTCACCAAATATTCAGTTCAAGTGTCAATTTCCGCATTCGCCTCAAATCCGGGTCATTAGATTTGGCAAGCATTTGAACAAGTTTTCAATCGTATTGAAACCATATTTCAACGATTTTCAGGAAAAAATCCATGTTTTTATTCATCCTTCGATTTTTTTCCGAATTTACTTGAAGCTGCTTAAGGTAGATATGAAAGTTGTTAAATGGAATTCAATGTAATAAATGTAGGAATCGTAGAAATCAGGTCGGCAGGCGTATGGGATTAAATTGTTTGTTTGTTTGTATGTAAGTAATTAGGTATATTAGAAAGTACGTTGATAGGTACCTGGGCAGATAAGAACTCGTATATATATCGAAGCTCACCGTTCGTTCGAACAGTCACTCCAATACAGACGATACTTATCGAAATATGGCTTCAGAAACAATAACCGAGATGAGTTCCTCTCCTGCTCAGAATGAAAAGATCTGGACTTATGATGACAGCCAATTTCCAATAGTGAAATTTAAACGCATAGAGAAACCAGACAGTATTTCGAAAAAAAGAAAGGCCGATGAAATTAATTCAGACGAATCACAAATTGTCGAAAGAATGGAGGAACCTTGTTCTCCTATAAAGAAAAAGAAAAAGACGGCGCCTCTGATGGCGAGAGCAATGAGGCAGTTCAAATTCAAATCCCAAATGTTTAGGATGAAAAAGAATTGATTTTTCCGGTAAGTTTAATGTTGACGACTCGTGATGACGAGGACACTAATGTATAATATTTAGCTTTTTGCCCAAGACTCGTGATGACGTGGACTTTAATGTGTAATATTAGCTTTTGCCGACGACTCGTGATGACGTGGACTTTACTGTATAGTATTTTTGTCGAGTATGTCTTTAATGTGTAGCCTGAGTTGCGGCAGCTTGCAAAAAATATCACAACGGTGCTTGCTGAGTTTAATTCCCTTGGTTTACGACCAATATATAATGTGACAATTGAACAATATTTTCGAAAACATTTTTCTGAATTTTCCAGATCAACTATTATTCACCAAATATTCAGTTCAAGTGTCAATTTCCGCATTCGCCTCAAATCCGGGTCATTAGATTTGGCAAGCATTTGAACAAGTTTTCAATCGTATTGAAACCATATTTCAACGATTTTCAGGAAAAAATCCATGTTTTTATTCATCCTTCGATTTTTTCCCGAATTTACTTGAAGCTGCTTAAGGTAGATATGAAAGTTGTTAAATGGAATTAAATGTAATAAATGTAGGAATCATAGAAATCAGGTCGGCAGGCGTATGGGATTAAATTATTTGTTTGTTGTTATGTAAGTAATTAGGTATATTAGAAAGTACGTTGATAGGTACCTGGGTAGATAAGAACCCGTATATATATCGAAGCTCGCCGCTCTTTCGAACAGTCACGCCAATACAGACGATACTTATCGAAATATGGCTTCAGAAACAATAACCGAGATGAGTTCCTCTCCTGCTCAGAATGAAAAGATCTGGACTTATGATGACAGCCAATTTCCAATAGTGAAATTTAAACGCATAGAGAAACCAGACAGTATTTCGGAAAAAAAAAAGGCCGATGAAATTAATTCAGACGAATCACAAATTGTCGAAAGAATGGAGGAACCTTGTTCTCCTATAAAGAAAAAGAAAAAGACGGCGCCTCTGATGGCGAGAGCAATGAGGCAGTTCAAATTCAAATCCCAAATGTTTAGGATGAAAAAGAATTGATTTTTCCGGTAAGTTTAATGTTGACGACTCGTGATGACGAGAACACTAATGTATAATATTTAGCTTTTTGCCCACGACTCGTGATGACGTGGACTTTAATGTGTAATATTAGCTTTTTGCCGACGACTCGTGATGACGTGGACTTTACTGTATAGTATTAGCTTTTTGCCGACGAATCGTGATGTCGTGGACTTTAATGTATAATAGTAGCTTTTTGCCTGAGTTGCGGCAGCTTGCAAAAAAATATCACAACGGTGCTTGCTGAGTTTAATTCCCTTGGTTTACGACCAATATATAATGTGACAATTGAACAATATTTTCGAAAACATTTTTCTGAATTTTCCAGATCAACTATTATTCACCAAATATTCAGTTCAAGTGTCAATTTCCGCATTCGCCTCAAATCCGGGTCATTAGATTTGGCAAGCATTTGAACAAGTTTTCAATCGTATTGAAACCATATTTCAACGATTTTCAGGAAAAAATCCATGTTTTTATTCATCCTTCGATTTTTTCCCGAATTTACTTGAAGCTGCTTAAGGTAGATATGAAAGTTGTTAAATGGAATTAAATGTAATAAATGTAGGAATCATAGAAATCAGGTCGGCAGGCGTATGGGATTAAATTGTTTGTTGTTATGTAAGTAAATAGGTATATTATAAAATACGTTGATAGGTACCTGGGTAGATAAGAACCCGTATATATATCGAAGCTCACCGCTCGTTCGAACAGTCAATCCAATACAGACGATACTTATCGAAATATGGCTTCAGAAACAATAACCGAGATGAGTTCCTCTCCTGCTCAGAATGAAAAGATCTGGACTTATGATGACAGCCAATTTCCAATAGTGAAATTTAAACGCATAGAGAAACCAGACAGTATTTCGGAAAAAAAAAAGGCCGATGAAATTAATTCAGACGAATCACAAATTGTCGAAAGAATGGAGGAACCTTGTTCTCCTATAAAGAAAAAGAAAAAGACGGCGCCTCTGATGGCGAGAGCAATGAGGCAGTTCAAATTCAAATCCCAAATGTTTAGGATGAAAAAGAATTGATTTTTCCGGTAAGTTTAATGTTGACGACTCGTGATGACGAGGATACTTATGTATAATATTTAGCTTTTTGCCCACGACTCGTGATGACGTGGACTTTAATGTGTAATATTAGCATTTTGCCGACGACTCGTGATGACGTGGACTTTACTGTATAGTATTAGCTTTTTGCCGACGAATCGTGATGTCGTGGACTTTAATGTGTAATAGTAGCTTTTTGCCTGAGTTGCGGCAGCTTGCAAAAAAATATTACGAAGGTGCTTGCTGAGTTTAATTCCCTTGGTTTACGACCAATATATAATGTGACAATTGAACAATATTTTCGAAAACATTTTTCTGAATTTTCCAGATCAACAATTATTCACCAAATATTCAGTTCAAGTGTCAATTTCCGCATTCGCCTCAAATCCGGGTCATTAGATTTGGCAAGCATTTGAACAAGTTTTCAATCGTATTGAAACCATATTTCAACGATTTTCAGGAAAAAATCCATGTTTTTATTCTTCCTTCGATTTTTTTCCCGAATTTACTTGAAGCTGCTCAAGGTAGATATGAAAGTTGTTAAATGGAATTAAATGTAATAAATGTAGGAATCATAGAAATCAGGTCGGCAGGCGAATGGGATTAAATTATTTGTTTGTTGTTATGTGAGTAATTAGGTATATTAGAAAGTACGTTGATAGGTATCTGGGTAGATGAGAACCCGTATATATATATCGAAGCTCGCCGCTCGTTCGAACAGTCACGCCAATACAGACGATACTTATCGAAATATGGCTTCAAAAACAATAACAGAGATGAGTTCCTCTCCTGCTCAGAATGAAAAGATCTGGACTTATGATGACAGCCAATTTCCAATAGTGAAATTTAAACGCATAGAGAAACCAGACAGTATTTCGAAAAAAAGAAAGGCCGATGAAATTAATTCAGACGAATCACATATTGTCGAAAGAATGGAGGAACCTTGTTCTCCTATAAAGAAAAAGAAAAAGACGGCGCCTCTGATGGCGAGAGCAATGAGGCAGTTCAAATTCAAATCCCAAATGTTTAGGATGAAAAAGAATTGATTTTTCCGGTAAGTGTAATGTTGACGACTCGTGATGACGAGGACACTAATGTATAATATTTAGCTTTTTGCCCACGACTCGTGATGACGTGGACTTTAATGTGTAATATTAGCTTTTTGCGGACGACTCGTGATGACGTGGACTTTACTGTATAGTATTAGCTTTTTGCCGATGACTCGTGATGATGTGGATTTTAATGTATAATAGTAGCTTTTTGCCTGAGTTGCGGCAGCTTGCAAAAAAATATCACAACGGTGCTTGCTGAGTTTAATTCCCTTGGTTTACGACCAATATATAATGTGACAATTGAACAATATTTTCGAAAACATTTTTCTGAATTTTCCAGATCAACTATTATTCACCAAATATTCAGTTCAAGTGTCAATTTCCGCATTCGCCTCAAATCCGGGTCATTAGATTTGGCAAGCATTTGAACAAGTTTTCAATCGTATTGAAACCATATTTCAACGATTTTCAGGAAAAAATCCATGTTTTTATTCATCCTTCGATTTTTTCCCGAATTTACTTGAAGCTGCTTAAGGTAGATATGAAAGTTGTTAAATGGAATTAGATGTAATAAATGTAGGAATCATAGAAATCAGGTCGGCAGGCGTATGGGATTGAATTATTTGTTTGTTGTTAAGTAAGTCATTAGGTATATTAGAAAGTACGTTGATAGGTACCTGGGTAGATAAGAACCCGTATATATCGAAGCTCGCCGCTCGTTCGAACAGTCACGCCAATACAGACGATACTTATCGAAATATGGCTTCAGAAACAATAACCGAGATGAGTTCCTCTCCTGCTGAGAATGAAAAGATCTGGACTTATGATGACAGCCAATTTCCAATAGTGAAATTCAAACGCATAGAGAAACCAGACAGTATTTCGAAAAAAAGAAAGGCCGATGAAATTAATTCAGACGAATCACAAATTGTCGAAAGAATGGAGAAACCTTGTTCTCCTATAAAGAAAAAGAAAAAGACGGCGCCTCTGATGGCGAGAGCAATGAGGCAGTTCAAATTCAAATCCCAAATGTTTAGGATGAAAAAGAATTGATTTTTCCGGTAAGTTTAATGTTGACGACTCGTGATGACGAGGACACTAATGTATAATATTTAGCTCTCTGCCCACGACTCGCGATGACGTGGACTTTAATGTGTAATATTAGCTTTTTGCCGACGACTCGTGATGACGTGGACTTTACTGTATAGTATTAGCTTTTTGCCGACGACTCGTGATGACGTGGACTTTAATGTATAATAGTAGCTTTTTGCCTGAGTTGCGGCAGCTTGCAAAAAAATATCACAACGGTGCTTGCTGAGTTTAATTCTCTTGGTTTACGACCAATATATAATGTGACAATTGAACAATATTTTCGAAAACATTTTTCTGAATTTTCCAGATCAACTATTATTCACCAAATATTCAGTTCAAGTGTCAATTTCCGCATTCGCCTCAAATCCGGGTCATTAGATTTGGCAAGCATTTGAACAAGTTTTCAATCGTATTGAAACCATATTTCAACGATTTTCAGGAAAAAATCCATGTTTTTATTCATCCTTCGATTTTTTCCCGAATTTACTTGAAGCTGCTTAAGGTAGATATGAAAGTTGTTAAATGGAATTAAATGTAATAAATGTAGGAATCATAGAAATCAGGTCGGCAGGCGTATGGGATTAAATTATTTGTTTGTTGTTATGTAAGTAAATAGGTATATTAGAAAGTACGTTGATAGGTACCTGGGTAGATAAGAACCCGTATATATATCGAAGCTCGCCGCTCTTTCGAACAGTCACGCCAATACAGACGATACTTATCGAAATATGGCTTCAGAAACAATAACCGAGATGAGTTCCTCTCCTGCTCAGAATGAAAAGATCTGGACTTATGATGACAGCCAATTTCCAATAGTTAAATTTAAACGCATAGAGAAACCAGACAGTATTTCGAAAAAAAGAAAGGCCGATGAAATTAATTCAGACGAATTACAAATTGTCGAAAGAATGGAGGAACCTTGTTCTCCTATAAAGAAAAAGAAAAAGACGGCGCCTCTGATGGCGAGAGCAATGAGGCAGTTCAAATTCAAATCCCAAATGTTCAGGATGAAAAAGAATTGATTTTTCCGGTAAGTTTAAGGTTGACGACTCGTGATGACGAGGACACTAATGTATAATATTTAGCTTTTTGCCCACGACTCGTGATGACGTGGACTTTAATGTGTAATATTAGCTTTTTGCCGACGACTCGTGATGACGTGGACTTTACTGTATAGTATTAGCTTTTGCCGACGAATCGTGATGTCGTGGACTTTAGTGTGTAATAGTAGCTTTTTGCCTGAGTTGCGGCAGCTTGCAAAAAAATATTACGAAGGTGCTTGCTGAGTTTAATTCCCTTGGTTTACGACCAATATATAATGTGACAATTGAACAATATTTTCGAAAACATTTTTCTGAATTTTCCAGATCAACAATTATTCACCAAATATTCAGTTCAAGTGTCAATTTCCGCATTCGCCCCAAATCCGGGTCATTAGATTTGGCAAGCATTTGAACAAGTTTTCAATCGTATTGAAACCATATTTCAACGATTTTCAGGAAAAAATCCATGTTTTTATTCATCCTTCGATTTTTTTCCGAATTTACTTGAAGCTGCTTAAGGTAGATATGAAAGTTGTTAAATGGAATTCAATGTAATAAATGTAGGAATCGTAGAAATCAGGTCGGCAGGCGTATGGGATTAAATTGTTTGTTTGTTGTTATGTATGTAATAAGGTATATTAGAAAGTACGTTGATAGGTACCTGGGTAGATAAGAACTCGTATATATATCGAAGCTCACCGCTCGTTCGAACAGTCACTCCAATACAGACGATACTTATAGAAATATGGCTTCAGAAACAATAACTGAGATGAGTTCCTCTCCTGCTCAGAATGAAAAGATCTGGACTTATGATGACAGCCAATTTCCAATAGTGAAATTTAAACGCATAGAGAAACCAGACAGTATTTCGGATAAAAGAAAGGCCGATGAAATTAATTCAGACGAATCACAAATTGTCGAAAGAATGGAGGAACCTTGTTCTCCTATAAAGAAAAAGAAAAAGACGGCGCCTCTGATGGCGAGAGCAATGAGGCAGTTCAAATTCAAATCCCAAATGTTTAGGATGAAAAAGAATTGATTTTTCCGGTAAGTTTAATGTTGACGTCTCGTGATGACGAGGATACTTATGTATAATATTTAGCTTTTTGCCCACGACTCGTGATGACGTGGACTTTAATGTGTAATATTAGCTTTTTGCCGACGACTCGTGATGACGTGGACTTTACTGTATAGTATTAGCTTTTTGTCGACGAATCGTGATGTCGTGGACTTTAATGTGTAATAGTAGCTTTTTGCCTGAGTTGCGGCAGCTTGCAAAAAAATATTACGAAGGTGCTTGCTGAGTTTAATTCCCTTGGTTTACGACCAATATATAATGTGACAATTGAACAATATTTTCGAAAACATTTTTCTGAATTTTCCAGATCAACAATTATTCACCAAATATTCAGTTCAAGTGTCAATTTCCGCATTCGCCTCAAATCCGGGTCATTAGATTTGGCAAGCATTTGAACAAGTTTTCAATCGTATTGAAACCATATTTCAACGATTTTCAGGAAAAAATCCATGTTTTTATTCATCCTTCGATTTTTTCCCGAATTTACTTGAAGCTGCTCAAGGTAGATATGAAAGTTGTTAAATGGAATTAAATGTAATAAATGTAGGAATCATAGAAATCAGGTCGGCAGGCGTATGGGATTAAATTATTTGTTTGTTGTTTTGTAAGTAATTAGGTATATTAGAAAGTACGTTGATAGGTATCTGGGTAGTTAAGAACCCGTATATATATCGAAGCTCGCCGCTCGTTCGAACAGTCACGCCAATACAGACGATACTTATCGAAATATGGCTTCAAAAACAATAACCGAGATGAGTTCCTCTCCTGCTCAGAATGAAAAGATCTGGACTTATGATGACAGCCAATTTCCAATAGTGAAATTTAAACGCATAGAGAAACCAGACAGTATTTCGAAAAAAAGAAAGGCCGATGAAATCAATTCAGACGAATCACAAATTGTCGAAAGAATGGAGGAACCTTGTTCTCCTATAAAGAAAAAGAAAAAGACGGCGCCTCTGATGGCGAGAGCAATGAGGCAGTTCAAATTCAAATCCCAAATGTTTAGGATGAAAAAGAATTGATTTTTCCGGTAAGTTTAATGTTGACTATTCGTGATGACGAGGACACTAATGTATAATATTAGCTTTTTGCCGACGACTCGTGATGACGTGGACTTTAATGTATAATATTAGCTTTTTGCCGACGGCTCGTGATGACGTGGACTTTAATGTATAATATTAGCTTTTTGCCTGAGTTGCGGCAGCTTGCAGAAAAATATCACAACGGTGCTTTCTGAATCTAATTCCCTTGGTTTACGACGAATGAGAAAATTGACAATTGAACAATATTCTCGAAAACATTTTTCTGAATTTTCCAGATCAACTATTATTTACCAAATATTTGGATCAATTGTTAATTCCCGAATTCGCCTCAAATCCAGGTCATTAGATTTGGCAAGCATTTGAACAAGTTTTCAATCGTATTGAACCCATATTTCAACGATTTTCAGAAAAAAATCCATGATTTTATTCAATCTTCGATTTTCCCCCGAATATACTTGAAGCAGCTTAGGGTAGATATAAAAGTTGTTAAATGGAATTAAATGTATTAAACGTAGGTATCTAAGAAATCAGGTCGGCAGGTGTATGGGATTATATTAATTTTTGTGGTTATGTAAGAAATTAGGTATATTAGAAAGTACGTTGCAACGTTTCGAAGAACTCTGCAATGGCAAAGGTTTTGCAGCAATGTATATTGATTGTTTGGGATGAATGCACGATGGCACATAAAAAATCTTTGGAGGCTTTAGACAGAACCTTAAAAGATCTACGGAGCAATAATAACCGTTTTGGTGGTGCAATGATTTTATTAGCAGGAGATTTTCGTCAAACATTGCCTGTGATTCCACGATCAATGCCAGCTGATGAACTCAATGCATGTCTAAACTCCAATTCCAATTTTTGGAAACATGTCAAAGTACTTCATTTAAGCAAGAATATGTGTGTCGAGTTGCAAAATGACCAATCTGGAAACATATTCTCTTAACTCATTGACATTGGTAATGGCAAATTTCCTATAGACATGTTGACTGGCTGCATTAACTTTACTCAAAGTTTTTGTCAGTTAACTCGATCAAAAGATGAACTTATTCAGAAGGTGTTTCCAGATGTTTCTCAAAATCACAGAAACCTAGATTGGTTGAGCGAACGAGCTATACTGGCTGCAAAAAACATAGATGTAAATGAATTAAATTTCAAAATTCAAGAACAAATTAAAGGCGAATTGAGGATATATAAATCAGTTGATTCGGCTACTAATCAAGATGATGTAGTCAACTATCCACCGGAATTTTTGAACTCGCTGGATTTGCCAGGATTGCCACCTCACAATCTTCAATTAAAGGTTGGATCGGTGGTTATAATGTTGCGAAATATCAACCAACCGCGTCTTTGCAACGGTACACGGTTAGCGATAAATTACTAAACAATGTGATAGAAGCAACTATACTCAAAGGAAAGTATAAAGGAGAAGATGTTCTCATACCGCGCATCCCAATGATTCCGACTGATGCGCCATTTGAGTTTAAACGACTACAGTTTCCAGTGCGGCTTGCTTTTGCTATGATTATAAACAAGTCCCAGGGGCAATCATTAAGTGTTTTTGGTATTAATCTAGAAAACCCAGGTTTCTCACATGGTCAATTGTATGTTGCCTGTTCCCGTGTTGGAAAACCATCAGATTTGTATATCTATGCGCCAGGTAATCAAACAAAAAACATCGTATAGCACAAAGCACTACAATGATAATTATGATTAACATGATTAACAATAAAGCGAATTCTTATTTTCAAATCCTCATATATGTTTTATTTAATTATTTTTTATTCACAACGCCCTATCACCAGGGTAACGGTTCTGTTCAGGAGAATTTTTTAAAATACGTAGGCACAAAAACTGCCACATTACAAATCTTTTTGACAAGACGAAGTCAGTCGGGTCAGCTAGTAATCAATAAAAACTGAAGACCCTCGCTTTGTTCAGTAGCAAAATGGAAACAATATTAATTAAAAAGAGTAAATTAGATTATATAAAGGAAAATAATTCCAGTTAATGATTTAAGCTTTGATCAGGTAAATATTAATAGTTCTTGGAAGCGTTTAATTTTTCTTTGAACAATTCCATAATTGAAAAATAATACATGGATTATATCCAATTCTTCGATATTGTTTTAGGTCAGAAAGACCGGAAAATGAAAGTTTTGTTCAGTAAGACAAGTCGTTTATTGTTTACTGTAAAGAGGGTTCGCGACAACATATGGTTTTCGTCTTTTTCCTACACAGAAATGATTCTTATAAACATGCAGAATGAGGCCTTCTGAAACTGAAACCCTAATAAATAAGACTGAAATGATAAGGAAGAAGTTAACCGCAAACAAACAGTTTCTGCATCTAATTTACTTTCCATGTAAATAATGAAAGCTAAGATAATATAACTAAAAATTTGATCTTTTAAGTATTATTCAATGTAAACAAGTAATAGATCATCATTCTTTTAAATTTTTGGAAAAAAATTTTACTCACCTTCCTGTTTTTGGCGCTCTTGTTCACCCGAACAGAGTGCCTATCATTTTGCCCGAATGTCTGTAATTTTGGAATATCTAGCCGAAAAAGGTCTCAATCGATTGGGTTCGACTCCCTGATGAAGAATCCGTGGCGAAAGTTGAGTCTGGCCGGCCGGCCGTATCCTCTCTAGCATCCAAAAGGAATCAGCTAGAGTTTTCATATTTTCAGAATAGGTTAATTGTCCAAATATCTCGGTCAAGTTCGTTATTGGGCCAAATCCGTCGGATGGTTCAGTAGTTATGAGCATCTGAAATTTTGTTTCCTCAATAACTACTAGAATATCCATCCGATCAAGTTGATACTTGGAATGTTATTGAGGGAGGCTGAAACGAAACGGCTTGCAAAATTTCGCAGAAATCGTCAAGCTAGAAAATTTTTAAAAAATTCCCAAAAAAAAAAATTTTCAATACCCAATATCTCCTAAGACTTCATTTAGATTTAAATAAAAATCCGTATATATATTGAGGTTTCCGATATCTTACTCATCCCCAAATTTCATTGTCGCAGCTTTCTCCCTTCTGAAGATATGATCATTTTTTTCATTTACTCAAGATAAAAATAGAAATGTCATGAAGTCCGAGCTTTGTCATTGAAAGATTTGCCATCACAGATCGATATTCATTTGACAACTTGCGGACCTAGATATCAGTGTCAGTTGGCGTAATATCAATCAAAATTTTCATAGGATTCATAGAGGTAGAATTCGATGTCGATGACGTTGTCAAAATTCAGAAAAGCACAGACGTAATATTAATCAAAAAATTTTTTATCACAGAGAAAGAATTTGATGACGTTGTCAAAACTCGGAAAAGCAATGACGTAAGTTTTTAGGAGAAGCATAGAACAAAATTTGGTGAAAATTATGAGTAGTTATTTTCAAATTGAGATAAAGGTTTGTTTATTCATTAGGCTTTCATATTTTCATCACATTGTCCCATAGTACGGAAAAAGACTATTGTTCACCCGATCAGAGAGCTTATAGATTTGTTAAGGTTTAAATATTTACTCGCAAGTAGGTCAACAAGAGCGCCAAAGCAATCTGACCTCACGTCAGTGCTTTCTAAATTTATTGTTATTATCATTTCGGTAACATTCACGTTGAATCTTTGCAAGAGATCTTTATCTAGTAACTCTGCTTTAGCAGCAAGAATGTTGCTTGTAACTGCAAAAATATTATTTATTAGATCTCCTTATAATAAACTTTCAATTGAATACCAAAATTGAATGTTCTGAATATCTCTAAATTAAAAAATAAGAAATAAATATAATAAATTCATTCGAATAAGATGAAACCCCGATAGTATAAAATCATAATTCTTTCAAATTCAAATTCAAATTTCAAATTTATTCAAATATAAGTTCATACAATAATGTCATTATTTGATTATTTTACACAATTTTACCGTTATCCCAACAGCATGCCAGACGCACCTAGGCAAATTTGCCTGTGTTGTGGGCCCCGCAACCTGCAGGGATCTGCACAATGTATATTTTAAAAATAGCCTGGGGATGTAAGAAATAATCACAGCACATGAGTATAGGCCGCAACCAACAAAAGCAGCAAACCACATTGACTTTCAGGTCGAGAGGTTGGGAGGGAGGAGGTGCACTCAAAAGAATAGAAAAAAAAAAAAACTCAAGGATACTAGTATCAAAACAGTTTCAGATGATGTGAATCGTTTATCAAATATTTTTTCACTTCTACCTTATACCTGCGTAAACTTAATCTTCTCATGTCAATGGGTAGCATGTTGAACAAAATCGGGCCGAAATACAGAATCGATCTCTGCGATGCACCTTTCCTGAAAAACGGAAGCTGCAAAGTTTGATCTACTGCAGATCTTGTTGACTTAGATGTTGAGTTTGAAAACTTACGAGAATTGCAGTACATCCAAACTAGACTATGGTACGCATAAACGGTCCTGATTCTGAAAATATTAGTCTCCCTGTAAAGTGTTTCCGTGGAATATAATTTATTTTTTTTATACATTATTTTAATAAGGGAATTTTGTGTGGTTTCGAGAATATTGACTATGTTATTATAAGCACCGCCCCATGCCACAATGCAATATCTGAGAATGGACTCAGCAAGTGCACTGTAGAGCATTTTCAAGCATCCAAAGGTGAGTATTTCTCTGAGTACAAAGAACTTGTTCATGAGTGTCCGCACTTTAGAGTTTACGTGAACAATGTGTTCCGTCCACTTGAGATGCCGGTCAATCACCACACCCAGGTATTTATAAGATTTAACATTTGCAATAGAAGGGCAGTTACACCGCGCTGGACCCATACAACTTGGAGCATGTATTTTAAGGGTGCTGGTTGACGGCTGACCCACTATATTCGGAGAAAAGGTCATATACTTTGATTTTTCTATATTCAAGCTCAGTACGCTGTTATTTAGCCACTTTTGTATTTTGTATAAATTTAATTCCGCGACATGATATGTATCCTCCCAAGTTCTGCCAGTAAATATCAGCGCAGTATCATCAGCGTAACAAATAATATCCCCACCAAAGTTATTGATCCGAGAAATGCCATTTAAATACACAAGGAAGAGGATCGGACCCAGAACTGTTCCCTGCGGAACACCCATTCCGATCATTGAGCATGAACCCAACTTATCTCCAATTTTGACTTGCTGAGTTCTCTCTGTTAAATAATTTTTCATAATCTCCGGCTAAGCCACGCACCCCACAGTTGTACAATCTGTCACACAAGATACTGTGAGCAACTGTATCAAATGCCCTTGCCAGATCAATAAACACAGTTAAGCACTTCAAGGAGTCATCCAAGGCCTCGACTATCCCCCCTATAAAATCAACAACAGCTTTTTCTGTGCTTGAGTTCTTGAGGAATCCGTGTTGGTTTTTTGTTATTATGTTGTGATCTTCAAAAAATGATAATAATCTCGTTTTCACAGTTTTCTCGAATATTTTAGCGAAATTATTCAAGAGCGATATCGGTCGGTAGTTTTTAATTTCAGATTTGTTACCTGATTTATAAATTGGTACCACGACTGAATGTTTCCACTGTTTCGGAATTTTTCCAGATTCATAACATAAATTAATTATATAAGTTAATGATTAATGGATTCACAATATATTCCTTTATGTTCCCTAATAACCGCGCTGACAATCCGTCAGCACCAGGGGCAGAATTCTTCTTCAAACAATTAATTAATATTGAAATTTCGCTTGCATTAACCGGTTCTAAAAATATCGAGTTATCAGTTGGTAAATCATTCAAAAATTCTCGTTCGAGCTCGCACCTATCTATCCTATCCGCCATATTTTGCCCCAAATTCGTGAAATACTCGTTAAACATATCGGCTTTTTTTCCGTTATCCGAGATTAATTCTGAACTGCCGTTCCGTATATCAATTTTGTCAATATGTTTTTTTTTCGGTTTTATTTCAGTGATGTTATTTATTATGTTCCATAATTTCCTACAGTTTCCCCCACTCGCATCTATTTTTTCGCGATAATAATCATTTTTCGTCTTACGGATCAAGGAATTCAATTTATTGCGATAGGATTTATATTCGAATTCGAGCTCTGCGGAATGTGAACAAATTAATTTCTTTTTCAATTTATTCCTCGTGTTAATTGAAGAAATCAAACCTTGAGTTATCCACGGTTTTATTTTCAGTTGTTTATCCTTTTTTATTAAAATTTCCTCCGTGCAGTCGTCGATACACTTATTCAATATATGCGTGAAGTTATCATATGAAACCTGAAAATCGCCATTGTAAACATCTCCCCAGCTGACACCAGCTAGTTGCCGTCTCAATTTGTTGTACCTAACCTTTTTAATAATAGACCCCTGAGATACAATTTTACTCCCCTGATTCAGAGAAGATATTAGAATAAAGGGTGTGAAGTGGTCGGTCATATCTGTTTCAAACAAAACAGACTCAATGGAAAGTTTATTATTCAGGCGATTACTTTTTCTCAAAAATATGTGATCAATAGTCGACTTCGTGTTCTTAGTCATTCTAGTTGGCTTATTCATATATGAAGTAAAACCATTTGAGTTCATTACATTCAAATAATCATTAGTATCAACCGATTTTTCATTCAGTAAATTAATATTTATATCACCTATAAAAATTTCTAGGTTATGTTTGTCGACTTCTCCAAAATAATTTACTAAATCGTTAATATATGCTCTTGTGTTTGTAGCAGGGCTTCGATAAGAAGCCGTTATAGCAATTTTTTCATTTCTCCCGAAAACTTCCAACGCAAATTCGATTCTCAAAAATTTATTCTCTCCTATCGGCATATTTTGCTTCACAACCATTATGTCACTCTTTACATAAACGACAACACCGTCACATTTATTAATTTTAGATTCATTATAAAAAGCAGTATAGTTTGGAATTGCAAAGTCACCCACCGCCTCAACATTTCCAGTTTCCGACAAAACGATCACATCAACCCTACCTTTCATCGCTTGCAATTGAACCAATAGTTCAACAAAATGTTTCCTTAGACTTCTTATATTGAAATGAATGATACCAACACTCTCAGACTGTGCACCAGCCTCTTCACTCCCGTAATCCTGTAGACATGAAAATACCTTAGTCTCAACCTGCTCATCAAGTGCATCCAAATAATCAATCATGACTATGAACAGAAAGCAAAAATCACAATCGAAGAACCTCAAAAAAATGAAGAAAAATTTAATTATTATGACCTATAATCTATTCAAACTAGAGAAATTCCAAAACGAAAAACAATTTTTCTTTCCCCCCCTCTTTCCTCTCTTTTTTATTTATATATATAGCATATATTTAGCTAGTCTCAAACAGCTTCAACCAATCACCCCTTGACTTCAACATGAAAATTTTATCATTGAAATTGACATAGATGTTTCCCATATCCGTCCATGTGTTTTTCAGGCCAGCCCTCTCTATTGTGCTATTTAGTAGAGACACTCTATTCTTTGTTAAATCCTCTCTGATTACAACCCCTGTTCCTTTGAGCATTTTCTTTCGACCATATACCTTCTTCTTCATCTCGATTGATCCAAACTTCAAGAAAACAGCTCTTACTTTGCCCTTTTCTTTTCTACCAACTCTATAGCATAAATCGATATCCATTGTTGAGACATCCGCTGTCATAACGGTGTTGAATAGTTTCAAAATTTCCTGGCGTGTATCTTCTCTGGGATTCTCCGCAAGGTTGAAAATTCTTAAATTTGTCTTACGAGAGTCCTGATCGAAAAAATCCAGTCTTTCCTCCAGATATTCCACTTTTGAATTAGAATCCACAATTGAACTCTCCTGGAGTTTCATTCTTTCGAATGAATTCGCCTGCATATCAACAATTTCAGCTCGGAGGTTTGTTATTGTATTTTCCATGTGCGATAACTTTTTGTCTATTGTATCGATAATGGCTGTTGATACATTAGATATTACATTTTGAATGAATGAGTCGTTATTCAAACATTTATTTATTGCAGACTTAACCAACGACTCAATTTCCTCTCGTGTTTCCCGAGTAATCACCATTTTTGAATTCGTTCATTCATTTATTCTTATATACAATAAAGAGTCGTTCGACAGCTGTGGTGGTGGGTGTGTTGATCTGCTGAAAGAGAGCTAGCGTGTTACACCACTGTTCAAGCGAGCATAGCGAACTCGAATGAAATAATAATGAATGAAAATCAAACAATGAACGATTTGAAAGAAAAAAATATTTTAACTGTTCTTAAAAATTAATTTTTGTTGTAATTATTCTTAAAATTTTGGTGTATTTTATTATATATTATTAAATTCACCTGGGTTATTCATTTTATCGAAAATGAGATGGATGATTTTGGGAGGTATCCAAAAATTTCAATTTCACTCTGTCACTATCGATGTAAACAAATTCACTGTCACTCTCACAAGGGCTCTCACAAGGTAGCTTCTCGAGAATGCTTTATATAAGTTCTGTCACTTTAGGCCACACCCTCTTATTTTATATTGGTACAGCCTACTGTATCAAAGTGATTGGAGGGGGGTGATAACTTAAATATCGATAATAAGATAATTGTTACCACTTCCAGAAAAAAGTCTGTTAAATACTTGTTATAAATTAATATATTTTATATTTATTAATTAATCAATTAGGGTGTTATCGCAAAAGCGTTTTAAAGAGAACTGACTACCCTGATACCGAGAACAAAATCGAAAGCACTTAAGAGAAGTCAGTAGTTTGTATGTTTTTTGAAGTAAATCGGCCGCCATATTTAGTACCTAGTACAGGAACGAAGCAGAGGGAAATTTGAATTACCAATGTAGCAGCATTATTTATTTTCTGATATGTTTGGAATTTTCAAAGTAAGAAGTTTTTTGTCATGAGTTTACAATGTACCGAAATGATTAGTTCTTCTTCTTCATTTCTTATTTGTTCTCATTATTTATATTCTGAATCAGTGTTGAGTAAATTTTAATCAGTCCTTGAACGTCTGTTCTGTCATTGATTTTTCTTTGGCTTTGTTTGATATAAATCATTTCTAAAAATTCTATTGTCTTTTTATTTTTCTCCTTGTCGAATATTTTGGTATTTTCGAAGTCGAAAGTATGGTTATTGTCTATTTCGTGTTTACATAGAGCGGTTTGGGTCTTTGGATATTTATGACTCTTCATTCTATCATCAAGTCTTGGTTAGAAAAAAAGTGGCAACTCATCAGCCAGTTCACAAACATACCAAGAATCAGGAGTAAATCGGTGGGTGCTATTATATCAATTTCACAACACTTCTCTACTTGCAGAACTGGAGGGGTAAACGTTATTGTTTACAACAAGCGCATTCGGGAATCAAAACAAGGAGAGACCCGCTCGGCACAGCCTTCTTACTCGATAAGATGTTAGGGGACTTCAATATCTTCAAGAAAAATTGATCATCTTGTGGAAAAACTATAATCAAAATACTCAGAAATTTAAGCAATTCAAGTAATTCCATGGTCTATGGATCATCTTTACAGGAATCGACAGGGAAACACCAGCGTGCCGAAAGTTCGGTCGCGAGATAGACATCCTTGTAACCTGGGGTTTTGGTGTTGCCTGGAATTGACATTGCTGGCGAGGATTATGTGAGCAGTGGGAAGGGAAGGCCGCACTACGGAATTTTGCAAGCCTATTCGTTTTCTTTCAATTTACATCTCGAAAATATTCGGGAGTTATTGCGGAAACCAAATATCGGATGCTCATAAATCCTGAACCATTTCACGAATTTTGCCCAGTAAGGAACTGTAGCAGCACTCCGTCACTGACAGGGGAGTGTGTAGGGATCACTTGGCGGCACCTCATATAACCCCCGCATAGCCTAATTCACAGCGCTTCGGTGGCCCAGAGGTAAGCGCTCAAGTTTCACACCGACTAGGTACTAGGTGCCGGGTTCAACTCCCGGCGGCTCCTCAAACTTCTAAACCCCTGTTCATGGCATGGCATGGCGCACACAAGCCATACTGATGAGTCCAAATGTGTGCGCCAGGGACGAAACGCATAAGTAGGGATAATTCTTCTGATTCTTCCGATTCTACAGAACTTTATCGAGATATTTTGGGAATGAACCAATTATAATTTGTATTGTTATTCTTATGCATCTTCTTATTTTCATTCCTGCTTATATTCTCATTCTTAATTGTGTTCTTGTTTTGATTTTTATTCTTAATCTCATTCTTGTTCTTATTATTCTTCTTGTTTTGTTCATGTGCTTATGCTTATTCGAATTCTTGTTCTTATTGTCGAATTGATGAATTTCATCAAGTACCATCGTCTTAAAGTTAATGCACATACCGAAAACCTCTTTGAACTGACTAACATTCCAAACCAAAAATTTTTTTTTTGGAAATTTCTGCACGCCTGTAAAGAAGATACATACACCTTGCCAAAAAAGTACCACATGATCCACTTTCCCCATTCAAAAAATTCATGGTGCAACAAAAATCCTTCGAAGATGCATAAACATTTCGTAAAAGTGAAACAGACATTGACCTGTTTCAGGATTTGGTTGACAGAAATTTTTGTTTACTTATGAACACTTGCAATACCTTACCCTCAAACTCAAATGGTGCATGGACGGCCATTTGCAAATTATCAATTACGGAGGTACAGTTTCGGGGATCAGAATACCTATTCTTCGAGTGAAATTCCACCTCATTCAGGATCTATTTTCCAAACTAGTTTCCTAATCATACAACAAAACAACCACCACTTTTTACCATCTTTAATAATTCATAACTTTTGGAATTTTCAATGTGCTAATGCAATTAATTCTCACAATAATACAGAAATAATTCGGATTCATTAACGACACTTTATACAGGGTGATTCCGGAGGAGACCGTCAGATTTTAGGTGAACTATACACTAGTCAAGGCAGTTTCGAAACAATGTTTGGTTTATGGTTGGGGGCCTTTAATGAAAGTCTCTAGGGTGATTTGTTCGATTCGACCGATTTTTCTTTTATTCATAACTTTGGTATGGCTTGATGAATCTTAATGAAATTTTCAGTGTAGAACAATATGATTATGTTCTTTCAATAATTCCAACACTTTCTCAAATATACAGGGTGGGAAATATTCAGATTAAGTTTGCAGGTTGAAAAAACACCCTGTACATTCCGTTTTCAGAAATTTTCTACTTGCTTCAGATTCTACCATAAGTTTACATTATTGGATCGTTTTTATTTTTTTTGGCACACATCCAGTTTTCCTAGAAAAATTTTTCAAGTATGAACAATATCGTTATTTCGCTCCAAGGCAGTGAGGATATTCTGAACTAGAATGTAAACCAGTGTCGTCCTATGATAATTTTCCTGAGTCATAAAGTAGTTATTCGAAATTCATATCAAATCACTCATATCCTGATGTATAAAATCATTTAATCCAGAAAATATCTTTATACCTACCTACCTACCTACTTAAACCAAAAAATCTACAACTTATACAGAATAAACATTCGAGACATATCATGAACGGCAAAACTAAGGATTAACTCAAAATTTACATAGAATGTTCGAAATGATTTCCCCTTTTTGGCGCTCTTGTTCACCTGAACGGAGTGCTTATCAATTTGCCCAAATGTCTGTGACTTTCGAATTTTTGGGCAAAAGTGGTATCAATCGTTTTGTTTGGACCTACTGATGAATAATCCGTGGTCAATATCGATTCTGTCCGTCCGTCCGTCCGTTCCGTGAACACGATAACTCTCGAACGGATGAAGTTAGAGAGTTGAAACTTTCAGAATAGGTTTGAGGTATAAATATCTCGGCTAAGTTCGTTATTTGGTCAAATCATCCGAATAGGTTCGGAGTAACAAAAAAAAAATTTTTTTCAAATGACACTGTTCAAATAAAAATTTTTTTATGATGCAGTTTTATCAGACGTATACAAAAATACCACTCTCGACTTCGACAAGCTAATAGTTCTGGAGATATGATTTTTCAAAATTTAAATAATTGTAAGTGGTTTACAAGAGCGCCTAAGCCAACTGACCTCACGTCAGTGCTTTCTAAATTTTTTGAATACATATTCGAGACCTTTTTATTAAATTTCCAATTGACCTTCTAATGAAGAATTGATTTTACTTCAAGATATTACATTACTCGAAAATCATTTCAACTAGGTGTTCTCTACTTCTAATTTCAACCTTATAAACTCTTGTTTTCAGATATCCACACACAAAATAGTCTAAAGGGTTCAAATCAGGCTGTCTTTGTGGCCAAGCAATAGGGCCTCCACGACCAATCCATCTGTTCGGATAATTTACATCCAGGTGATTTCACACATTCAATGCAAAGTGAGGTGGTGCTCCGTCATGCTGAAAGTACATAGAGCGGATATGTACACTTTCCAATAGATTTGGTAAAATATCTTCCAAAAAATCTAGGTGAATTTTACCATTTAATGTTTCCGCAAAAATGTGAGGGCCAACTAAATTTCTGTCTATTGTTCCAAGCCAAATATTGGCAGAAAATCTGTGTTGTGTATTATGACTCTTCTTCAAGTGTGGTTTGTCTCCTGCCCATTCGTGGGAATTGTGGATATTAAAAATTCCATTCTTAGTGAACATAGCCTCGTCGCTGAATAGAATACGAAAAATAGTTCGTTGGTGACTAATAACTTAAATTGTAATCGTTGGGTCAGATCTTGTGACAATAGTTTTTGCACCTTTTGGTAGTGGTATGAGTGGAATTGTTCTTTCTTCAAAGTCTTGCTCACTTTGCTCTGTGAAATTCCTAATTCAGTACTAATTTGACGAGTAATAATAGACGGTTCCTCCTCCACCCGTTCAATAATTTGAATCGAAATTTCATATTGAGTAGGGCATTCAATGTGCTCTGCCTTACTAGGATATTGCCCACATGTAAGAATGCTGATGCTTTCCAAGTTAATGGCATTTCCTGTGTTCGAAGCTGATATTTGTGAGTGAACTATCAACCTCTTGTATGCTGCCTCGAATTGTCTAGCAGAAGGGTTATTGTTATGACCACCTTTGCTTCTTACACACCCAAAAAGAGCTCTTGTGACAGTTTATATGTTAGGAGATATTTCAGACATTTATCTTCAATAATATATTTGTTGATCATTTGTTGCAAACTCTTCATACCAATCAGAAACCTAGAAATCCTGTTTTTCTTCCACTTTTGTAATAGGTATCCCGTTTAATGTTAATGAGAGTATGTAATCTGTCATCATCATCATGTAGTTCATGAACGTATCTAGTGTGCTAATACCGATTGCTTTTTTGAAAACATATTTTGCACAAGTGTTTCTTGAATTGAAGAGGTCAAATAAATTGTTGAATTTCAGAATGAACTCAGATGTAGCTTCTGATCCCTGAAACTCTCTAGACATCTGAGATCATCTCTCAAGAAATCTAAAGCATCACTAACACTCTTGCTCAGGGTCTGAGTTGCCAATCGCACCTTCATTTTATCTCTCATCCACTCTAAATGTCTCTGCCTTAATTTTGTTGCAGCATGAAGACCTTCAATCTTTTGTTTTTCAACCAAAGTTGATACAAAACTCCATTTGATCTCCTTGTCTTTGTTTTCAATCCATTTTGGGAGGCAAAACAATTACGGACTAACTTTATCATGTGGCAGGCATCAGGAATAATATATATATCATTCTGTGTAACTGGGTGCTGAAATTTTGTAATCAAATTTGATGGATCACTAAAATCTGCTCCCAATTTTTCAGCCATTGAAAAATTAGAAGGGGCACCATCAAAAGTCAATGAAGTGACTTGTATTCCACTCTCATGTAGAAAACTAAGGCATTTTTTCACTAACTCTGCTTTTTCTGTAGCGCCTAATCCATTTACTAAGAAATATCCCACAGGCACTTTCCAGGATCCATTCAGGCATACTAGCATGAACACTAATGCTTCCCGAGCTTCAGGTAGAATATCAGAATCCAAGTTGGTCCCTAGATCAACATATCCTGTGAATTTGGAACCTGTCCATTCAACTTGACGTCTGATGGACATTTCATCCATAACAAGATTACACAACAAAGGATAAGATACTTCTTTTTGTCGCAGAGTTAAGGCAGTTAGTGATTCATTTGTAAAACCTGGACTTCCATCCACAAATCGGTACCACTTCGAGAGAGTATCTAAATGAGGCAGACTATTGTTGAAAGTCTTTCGAACATAATTGTATCCTTTTGGAGAATAAAAGGCCAGAGTTAATGCAAAAGCTCTTAACGAAGGAGTGTATGTTTGCTTATTCGGTCCTTTTAACATTCTATCGAATATATCACTTGCTGGCCCAGCATTGATGGATGCCTGAAAAATCATGGTTCTTTGAGTTGATCACATTGCTATATAATACTATATTCTGAAACAAATTGCAGAGTGGCTTTCTACTCCATCATGAAAGCACGACTGTTGAAATAGGAGCCAATTCTGCAATTTGTACTAGACGATAATTTCTCTAGTTCAGTTAAATTTGGTGAAATGCTGTTGAAATTCAATTAAATATTCAAATTGTTGCACTGTTTTTAGTAGGTACTGTAATGAACTCATTACGATACTGAAATAAAGAAGAGTATATACCGATATGGTTGTTGCTGAAGCTTCTGATATCAAGGATCGTTCTCTCAAATGATCCATCAATGTTTTCATTGAGTTGATTTTATGCTTCATCCTCCGATTAGACTGCTGTAATAAACGAATCTTTTGTTTTTTTGCTGTAGTGCTGTTCTTACAATATTTATATTTCTCTTCCGTGTGTCAGGTGATGAAAAATCACTTGTATGTAAGTCACCTACATAAGCCCTCTTTCTGCAAAGAAATAGTAAAAATACTATTATATTCACAAATGATCAGGAGAAAAATAAAATTTGTACCTTCGACAATAGTTTTTGCACCTTTTGGTAGTGGTATGAGTGGAATTGTTCTTTCTTCAAAGTCTTGCTTACTTTGCTCTGTGAAATTCCTAATTCAGTACTAATTTGACGAGTAATAATAGACGGTTCCTCCTCCACCCGTTCAATAATTTGAATCGAAATTTCATATTGAGTAGGGCATTCAATGTGCTCTGCCTTACTAGGATATTGCCCATGTTCTTAAGAATAATGGAATACTCGTTCGAAAGTACATTTATTTGGTTGACGTTGGTAGGGAAATCGTCTATGGTATTCCATTTTGGCTTCATTTCCATTACCGTTACAAAAACCATAAACAAAAATCCGCATATTCCGCATGAGTAAATAATTGAGGCATGTTGAAATACACTTCTTGTGACAGATTATTTATTAAATATTTTCATTCTGTGGTTCACTGTGATGGTAACCATGGATCTTAAAGAACTTGATTTAAATAGAGATTTAATTTTCATGGAGAATTTTCAATTTCATTAAAACTATTTTTCATACATTTGTGATTAAATATTTTACATACCATAAGGCCATGAGTGAGTACATTTTTGAAACTACTATGTTCAGGAATATTCGCTTCATAGAAAACCGGAAGTGTGCCGATAATCACCTGAATAATGACTCAATTTTATGTTAATCCATTATTTTGACTTCTTTTCATATGTTTCGAATGTTTATTCTGTATTTGTAGTAGTAGTATGTAGATTTTTTTGGTTCACGTAAGTATAAAGGAATTTTTTGAATTAAATTTCAAATTTGGAAAATTTATTTTAGGACTCAGGAAGAGCTTTGTATTATTGGACGATACAGCTTCACCATCTAGTTCAGAATATTCTCAATGCCTTGGAGCGAAAAAATGATATTGTTCATCTTTGAAAAATTTTTCTAGGAAAAATGGACGTGTGCCAAAAAAAATAAAAACGCTTCAGTAATGTAAACTTGTGGTACAATCTGAAGCAAGTAGAAAATTTCTGAAAACGGAATGTACGGTGTGCTTTTTCAACCTGCATACTCAATATGAACTTATCATAATTCCCATTCTGTATTTTGGAAAAAATGTTAGAATTATTGAAAGAAGATTATCATATTGTTCTACACTGAAAATTTCATCAAGATTGATCAAGCCAGACAAAAGTTATGAATAAAAGAAAAATCGGGCGAATCGGACAAATCACCCTGTAGACTCTCAATGAAGGCCCCGAACCATAAACCCAACATTGTTCCGAAACTATATTGACTACTGTATACTTCACCTAAAATCTGACGGTCTCCTCCGGAATCACCCTGTATATCTCCCGTATCTCCGTGATATTTATTTCTGCGTCCGTTAAAGATATAAGAAGAACACTAAAACTACTGACCTCGCGTTATAGCTTCTCCACATTTTTTTGGTAACGTTTTTGCAATTTTTTTGCTCATTAATTGGCAAGACAAGGGCCTTTGAAAATTAAATGAAAACGAAAGGAATATTAACAATGAAATTCTGATAATAAAAAATGACCCGAAAGAGTAAGATCGAATGCTGGAGCACTGCCTACCTGGTTTCAGTACGGCTGAGTTCCTTGTCCATGCACTCGCGAGCTATAATAGTCACCTTTTTTCACCAGAGTTCCAATTTGTAGAAATCAACGAGAAATTTATTGCGAATAAAGTGTGGCACTGCACCGAACGAGCGTCGACGTGTGTGTTCTAACGACGACTCCGTACCATTGTCTTTGCTCGACATAGGTCATATGCTCCAACATATGTTACGCGTCCATAGGGAAAGAAATGAACATACGTGGGCCGCACAAAACGAGCAAGCAACTTGGAATAGAAAATAAATGAATGCAACTAATAACATTGAGTTGCAGTAACATAACCGCCCACCTAAAATAGAATATTTTATGAAACAAAGCAAATATAAAATTGAAAAGATATCGAACATAAAGCGAAAAAAAATATATACATATATACATCAACATACGTCATAACTATTGGAGAGGTAATGGACATAATTTAACCACTGATCTCTGCAGTACACCTTGAGTAGTCCGAACAGTAGCTACTCTAGCTATTTTATTAGCGCCAGGATGCAATTTCTCAATGCGTCCAAGTCGCCAGCGCAATAGAGGGAGTTGATCATCTTTTATCAAGACGAGTTCACCTATTGAATAAGGAGGCGAGTCACTATTGAACCACTTTTTTCGTTGTTGCAGTGTGTTCAGATATTCTAAATTCCATCTTTTCCAAAAATCCTGATGGATACGAGTTAAAAGCTGCCAACGCGATAATCGACCGATAGATAGGTGAGATAAATCTGGTTCAGGAATAGCCGTTAATGGAGCCAAAGTAAGAAAATGTCCTGGTGTCAGTGCAGATATGTCATTCGGATCATTACTAAGCGGACATAGAGGGCGAGAATTGAGCACAGATTCAATCTGTGTGAGGACTGTATAAAACTCCTCATATGTCAGGATCTGATGACCGATCACTCTCAACAAATGGGATTTGACAGATTTTATACCAGACTCCCAAAGACCCCCAAAATGAGGACTAGAAGGCGGATTGAAACTCCACTCCATTTTCTCCTCCAACACAGCGCCCTGCATATATCTCGAAAGCTCCCGATAAGCTCCCCTGAAATTTGTTCCACCATCACTAAAGATGTGGTTACATCTACCCCTTCGAGCAATAAAACGACGCAATGCAGCAAGAAAAGCATCGGAAGTTAAATCTGACACTAACTCCAAATGCAATGCCTTAGTTGTGAAACATACAAAGAGACATATATACGCCTTTAACGATTTGGAGCCACGAGACCTAGACATAGTTATAAAGTATGGGCCACCATAATCTACTCCGACGCACTGGAAGGGTTTGAGCTGATTGATTCTCAAGGGTGGCAAATTACCCATGAGAGGTGTAGACATTTTGGGATTGACCTTGAAACACGTGTTACAGCGAGAAATAACTTTGTTTATAGCTCGTCTGGCTGATAATATCCAGACCTGTTGAGATAGAAGGAACTGTAAAGTCTGAGCACCTGGATGCAGATATATTTTATGGAAATGCTGAATAAGGAGCTCAGTAAGACGATGAGATGAAGGAAGCAAAGCTGGGTGTTTGTGATCATAGGCCAGACCAGAAAAAGACAGACGACCGCCCACCCTGAGAACACCGTCTTCTCCAATAAATGGATTCAATTTTCGAAGTGATTTAGATATGGGATTTCCCGAGATGAGATTATCGATCTGTTCCTTGAACACAACCCGTTGAACCTGCTTTATAATGAAGAAAAGTGCATCTTTGAGATGAACTGCGGAAAATCTATATATCCTAGGAGCTTTAGAGTTTTTCATGAAGTGAACAAATCTGAAAATGTAAGCTACCACCCTTTGAACCTTGGACAGAGATGAATACCTGGAGAGCAAATCATCAACAAACGACGGAGAAATGAAAGTTGACAAAGAGAGGTGACGCTCTTCTGTTTGTACAAGATGAAGAGAATTCTCTATTTCATCATTTGCGAAGGTGAGATGTTTGGAACGAAGCCAGTCAGGGCCTGTCCACCACAAAGAGCAGTTCAACAGTTCGGTTGGCGTTAAGCCGCGTGAAGCACAATCAGCTGGATTGTCTTTCGATTGAACATGATACCAATTTTCTGTTGAAACTAAGTCCTGAATTTGAGTAGTACGATTGCTTACAAATGTCTTCCATCGATGAGGAGAAGACTTAATCCATGTTAGAGCTACCATTGAATCAGACCAAGCAAAAATGTCATCTATTGTAAAGGCTGATTGGTAAACAGAGGAAACCACATTAATGAGTTTTGATAGTAAGAGACAAGCACACAATTCCAGTCGTGGAAGTGAAATTCTCTTCAATGGGGAGACCTTTGATTTACCACTTACGAAAGAGATGTCAATGGAGCCGTCAAAATAGAAAAACCTGAAATATACCACGGCTGCATAACCACGCTCACTACTATCTCCGAAACCATGAAGTTCGCAACGATAAAATGGTTTCGATGCAAGTTTCCGAGGTATCTTTAATTTACCCAATTCGGTTAATTCGGATTTACACTGATTCCAGCGACGGCTGACATCGTCTGGAAGTGTATCATCCCACTGCAAACCTAATGTCCAAAGATGCTGGATCAAATGTTTAGCAAGAAAAGTAAATGGAGAAAGGAACCCCAAAGGGTCGAAAATTCGAGAAAGTTCTGAAAGTATGGTACGTTTGGTACATACCTGCACAGTAGTTTCCGCAAAATAAGAAAATTCGTCCGACGAAGGAAACCACCTCAAACCGAGAATTTTGACTATCGGATCTATATCAAAATCCAAAGAATGGTGATATTGATGATCTAGAGGCATGGTTGAGAGTAATTGAGAACTGTTACTACTTCATTTTCGGAGCTCAAAACCACCACAATTCAATAAGGAAATCAGTTCCTTTTGCAACGTTTTTGCGTCTTCCAAATCATCACAACCTGTAACGACATCATCGACATAAATGTCTGTGAGCAAAATTTTGGATGCTTTCGGAAAACGAGCTTCCTCATCCTTGGCCAACTGTGCCAAAGTTCGAAGGGCAAGAAAAGGTGCTGGTGCAACCCCGTACGTAACGGTATTCAGCTGATAAGTTTTTATGGGTTCCGATGGAGAAAACCGCCACAATATTCTTTGAAAGTTTCGATGTGAATTTTGAACTAATATTTGACGATACATTTGTTTGATATCAGCTGTGAAACGAACCGATGAACACGAAAGTTCATCAAAATGGCAATAATATCCTTTTGTAATTTAGGACCTATCAATAGAGCATCATTTAAAGATAAATGACCGGGTACATGAGCTGACGCATCGAAAACAACCCTCAACTTTGTAGATGGACTGTTTGGTTTGATTATACAATGGTGAGGGATATAAAAAGTATTTTCATAATCCGAACTCGCAGAAATTAATGACATATGATCTTTTTCTAAATATTCCTGCATGAAAGTAGAGTATTCCCTGTATATATTCTGGTTTTTAATAAGTTCACGTTCAAGGGACAAAAAACGACGTAGTGCGAGAGAATATGTGTCACCGAATGAAAGAGTTGACTGATCAGGTTTAAATGGTAATGCCACAGTGTACCGTCCAGATGTATTTCTAGAATAGTTCTGAGTGTATAAGTTCTCACAAAATTGATCTTCTGGTGATACAATGACATTCTCTGAAACTTCTTCAAGTTCCCAAAATCTTTTCAACGAGGAGTTTAAACCTGATTCAGACAATGACAAATGAAAATTGTTAACTGATATGTTAGGTGATTGAATCTTTCCCATGAAAACCCAACCAAATACTGTCTCAAGTACTGTTGGTTCTAAACCGTTACCCTCGATACGACCCGGTCGAATTATTAAAGAGAATATATCCGCTCCCAGGAGAAGGTCTATTGATTTCGGAATGGAAAAGTTCGGATCTGCTAACTTCTTGTTATGGACACAATTCCAAAACGAAGAATTTACGAAAGAACTCGGCATTTCCGCACAAATCTTCGGAATCACGACGGCATCGAATGTAAATGATGGATTTATTTGACCTGATGGGCGAATAGTACATTCAGTGCTGCAATTAGCAGAAGATGAGCTTTCACAAATTCCATTTATCGAAAATGAAGCATCACAAATTTTCAAGCCTAATCTATTTACACACGATTGAGTTATAATATTTATTTGAGAGCCTCCATCTAACAGAACTCGGACCTTCTGATATCTACCCCAAGCATCACGAATTTCGACCTCAGCGGTTGCTAAGAGAACGGTAGAATTTGAAGAAACATTGGTTAAAACCTGAGCTGAGCCTGAATCCGATGAATTTGCAGCATTGAAATGAAACGTCTCTATTGAAGAATTATTATCCGCATTATTGCGCATGTGCAACAGGGTATGATGCTTTCCGTGGCAAGTACGACAATTTGACCTTGAAGAACAATTGTTAATCTTATGTCCAGAATGGAGGCAATTGATACACCAATTTTTGTTCTTCACAGTCTTGAACCGATCTTGAACAGTTTGTTCCAAAAATGATGGACATTTGTAAATACTATGAGCTAACTTGCAATAATTACAGGTTATACGTTTCTTGAATGATTCAGTTTCCGTTTGAACGAGAAGAGTCGAATTTCTTTTATTCATTGAGAGAGAACTAGATTTCAAAACTGGAGAATTCGAAACTGAATGAGTTTTCGACGGAAGAGAAAGAGCTACTGCCTCCAAGGCTATACACTGATTTGTCAGGAAATTTCGCAAATTGACAAACGACGGAATATCGGTTGAACATTCTTGTAATTCAAAACGTTTGATCGTTGCTGAATCTAACTTCTGAATGAGAATGTGAAATAAAACAAAGTCCCACTGGTCAACGAGTAAACCTAAATTCCTTAATACCGATAAGTTTTCCGCAAAAACTTCTAGAATTCGCCTAAGGTCTTTAGCTGAATCACCCTGTAGCTTTGGAACATTACAGATTTCCTTCCAACACGTATTAGCGAGAAGTCTTTTATTTTGATATCTTTCCGCCAATGTCTGAAAAGCGCTTTCATAATTTTCAGCAGTCAATGGAAACCCTTTAACTAAACTTAAAGCATGAGAAGAAAGTGAACTAAGGAGGTATTGAAACTTTTCTATTTGACTCAAGTTAGAATTTTCATGTACCAAACTTTGGAACATATCGAAAAAAGTAGGCCACTCTTTATAATTCCCATTGAAAATGGGCAATACTATCTTTGGAAGTTTAACATTTGGCGAACTGATAGAGCAACTGTCTTGGTTTTTTACTGGAATGTTTACTACAGGAAATAAATTAACATAAGTTGTTCTGATGGTGTAATAATTATCCATATCGAATAACCTTCTCAGTGTTCAACTCTGGTTCTTCGGAAAATACAATCATAGAAACAATTGACGTATGTAAATTTTGAAAGTCCACGAGAATATCGTCAAGTATTTCACATCTTAATTTGAATCTTACGTGTAGACTTTCATCAGTGACAGCGAATTGTGCTAAATTTAGAATTTCCTCGAGATCATCAATAACAATTTGACGACGAGCTTTGAGTTGTTTCAATTTTGTCGCCATTATTATTATTCAAGGTATACTGCAGAAAACAATATGAATTTTGTTTTGAGTAATTTCGAAAAAGAGTAAATAGACTAACCGATTGAAAAAGAACTAAATTAATTAATAAAGTAAATAATTAAGATTGAATCTATTGAATTGAAAATCGAGTTGAAAACAAACAAATGAAAATAATGAAATGTAAATAAACAAAAACAAGAATGTCTATCTTTGTTTATGTTTTGAATCAAGGTTATGAGCATAGATGAAAAAAACAAATGAAGAGCTGTCTATGTTCTCAGGTAATGAAAGCTAAATTCTTTTAACATGCGCAGATATTAAAGGATTTATGAATGTGTTCGATATCTTATCAAGTTTTTGAGGTTACGTGAATAATGACAGATTGAAATAAATGCAAATGAAAAAACTAAATGAAAAAATTCCAAAATGCTTGATCGCAATAATTTTGAAAACGCGGTTCGAAAATATGCGGCTCAAGAAGGACCAAAATGGCACGACAAGGGCCTTTGAAAATTAAATGAAAACGAAAGGAAAATTAACAATGAAATTCTGATAATAAAAAATGACCCGAAAGAGTAAGATCGAATGCTGGAGCACTGCCTACCTGGTTTCAGTACGGCTGAGTTCCTTGTCCATGCACTCGCGAGCTATAATAGTTACCTTTTTTCACCAGAGTTCCAATTTGTAGAAATCAACGAGAAATTTATTGCGAATAAAGTGTGGCACTGCACCGAACGAGCGTCGACGTGTGTGTTCTAACGACGACTCCGTACCATTGTCTTTGCTCGACATAGGTCATATGCTCCAACATATGTTACGCGTCCATAGGGAAAGAAATGAACATACGTGGGCCGCACAAAACGAGCAAGCAACTTGGAATAGAAAATAAATGAATGCAACTAATAACATTGAGTTGCAGTAACATTAATCATTCCACTAAGCCCATAGAGGAAAAAAGAGTTTCTTGGCGCTCTGGTTAGTGTGGTTTTTCTATATGCCGTTGTCTGGTATCTACCTCCTCACATTAAGCTCTGCTCAAATCTTCAAGCAACACCAGTATTATTGTTTGATAACTGAATAATTGTAAGCACTAGTGCGAAGGAAGAAATTAAATAAATTTTCAAGATATTATGATCCGAGGATATGAAAATTTCAAAATCGTTTATATAGGATGGAGCATTTCTATATCTTTTTTACAGATTTGATCACCATAAGAGAGTTATCCTTAAATAAATAATGGACTAAAAAACACGCTTTGTTAAGAATCCAATCAGAAAATAAATTTTAAAAAGTTTGAATCTAGTATAATGTAAATAAGAAATAAATGTATATTATTGTAAAAAAGCGTGAGGTGCATAGTATCAATAATTATAAATATTTTATTGACAGATATCAGTTGAAGGATTATTATTTTAATGACTAAAAATGCACCTCATGCTTTTTCATAATAATATACATTTATTTCTTATTCACATTATTCCTAATTCGAACTTTTTAAAATTTACTATCTACTTTTTAGTTGGATTCTTAGCAGAATCTGTCTTGAAGAACAACCTTTAAATTTGATAAAAATGAAAACGTACCCAGAACCCCCTTTCGTTCGAAGCTAAAAAGAATTGAGAAATAACGATTTGTAAATTGCACACTCTGTATATCAATCGATAACATTGTATTATGAAATGAGACATCCTGTAAGCAACACAATCCGAAAACTTGCAAAAAGCACGATAGAGCGCAAATAGAAGTAAGTAGAAGGAATATGCAACGCAAATGGAAAACCCTGTATATAGAGTCATAAAGCAGAAACTATTGACGCAATGCCAATGATTTTACAATTCAATTAATGACCTTTAATGGTAAAATGAGGTATTATTATTCAGAGCTGTGCCAAAGCATTGTGCTTAGTGCTCGTGAAAGCACTCTAAGCACTTTAGTGCTTCCGAGCACTGTGCTCGCGAGCACTTTTCAAAGGCTAGTGCTTAGTGCTTGTTTTTCGGAGCACTCTCGCGAAAATCTTAGTGCTTAGTAATCCGCTAAGCACTAAGCCTTTCCGAATTCTTGAAGTAGGGTCAATATAAGCAGGTACGTTATTAGATTTTTTTATGTGCGCAAAGATAATATGATCGTTTTGAATTAATATTCAGTATTTCTTCAGTTACCATTGATTTGACTTTATGGTTATGAAGGCCAGAAAATTTTTTGTTTTTGCGCGCTTGTTACTGGTGGAACAGGCGGGCTATCGTTCTGTCCAAATGTCTGTAATTTCCGAATATGGAGCCGAAAATGGTTTCAATCCATTGGGTTCGACTTCTTGATGGAGAATCCTTGGTCAAATTTAAGTAGGTCAGGCTGGCCGGCCCTCCGATCGTATACTCTCTATCTTCCGAAGGAGATGACCTAGAGTTTTCATTTTTCAGAATAGGTTGATCGTTCAAATATCTCGGTCAAGTTCGTTATTGGGCCAAATCCATCGTTAGTTATTAGCATTCGAAATTTGATTTTCGCCTAGAATATTCATCTGATCAATTTATAATTTAGAAGGTGTTTTAATGATGTTAAATTAAATGGTTTTCCAAATTTCGAGATAATCGCCACTCTAGAAAATTTATTAAAAATACACAAAAAAATCTTCTTTTATTAGAACCGATTCTTTATAAGATATTCTTCAGATATCTATGATGTTTCTATGGACGTTGTTGATTTCCTGAATATAATTAAATTTCATCAATCCTGAAAATATATTATAATTTTATGGAACCGAAAGGGAATAGATTGGAAATTTTGAATTCTCATTCCTTGTTACTATAAGCCTTCGTGTCTCATCATAAAAAAGGGATCCAAAATAGGAAAATTTCTATAAACAATCTGATTATCAGCTACATTTGATTTCATAACGATTTCTGGATGAAATTATATGGTATTCATCAAAATGTGTTTTGTGCATTGTAGGTCAAATGCTTATTTTTCAATAATTTATGTTTCCATTGATGACACTTCATGAGTCTGAAGTTGTTTAAGGGCTAAATTGTGTTCGTATAAGTGCATGTTTATATCGTATCACTTATAGAACAAACGCGTTGAGACTGCTTTGCAGCATTTTCAGATTTTTCACTTATATGCTCCATCCAAATATTGACAAGAATAATTGTGCAAAATGTTTGTAGTTCATAGTTCACATTAGTATTTCAAAACTACAAGTATTATACAATATTCATTGGTAAATGAACAAAAGCTAAGGGTAGTTAGAGGATACCGAGCTGAGTCAGAATAGCACTACGAATATCTAATAAGATAATGAGTATTGAAAAAACCGTATTTGGAAATTTTAAAAAAATTTCTATCTTGAAGATTTCCTGGAAATAAGACACACTCATTTCTTTTAACGTTATCCAAACATTTTAAGAGTTCGAAATTGATCGAATGGATATTCTAGAAATTATTGCGAAAACCAAATTCCAGATGCTCATAACTGCTGAACTATCCGACGGATTTGGCCCAATTACGAACTTGATCGAGATATTTGAGATATTTTGACAATCAACATATTGTGTAAATATGAAAACTCAAGATCATCTCCTTCGGAAGATAGAGAGTAAATGGCTGGCCGACCGGCAGAGTACTCAAGTTTGAGCACGGCTTCTTTAACAGGAAGTCGAACCCAATCCTCAATTGAGAGCATTTTCAAAAATTACAAGCGTTTTGGCTAAACCATAGCATGCTGGTCCACTTGGAATAAGTGCGCAAAAAGAATCATTGTCTCAATACTAAACATGCAAATTTTAACCTGATCCCTTTTCCAAAAACGACTACCAAATAGGCCATCCCCGTGAATCGCCCTGTCTATGCTTGATAAGGAAAATATGAATATATACACCTAATTTTTTTCAGTACCTTTTTGCGCGCTTATTATTAGTGGAACAGCGTGCTATCGTTTTGCCCAAAGGTCTGTAATTTTCGAATATCGAGCCGAAAATGGCCTCAATCGATTGGGTTTGTTTCCTGATGAAGAATTCGAGATCAAACTTGAGTATGTCCGGCCCGCCGGCCCTCCGGCCGTATACTCTCTATCTTCCGAAGGAAGGGACCTAGAGTTTTCATTTTTTCAGAATAGGTCGAGTGTCCAAATATCTCGATCAAGTTCGTTATTGGGCCAAATCCATCGAATATTTTTGCAGTTAATAACATTAATTTCTTGAATATTCATCCTATCAATTCGTAACTTAGAGAATGTCTAGATAGCGTTAAAAGGAAGGAGTGTGCCAAATTTCGAGAAAATCGTCACGAGAGAATATTTTTTAAAAATTCCCAAAATGTTTTTTTTTTTACACGATATCTCATAAGTAATTCGTCAGATCACAACAATTTAGGGCATTGCAGGGTATAGGTACCTAAAATATTTTAAAATTTCATCATCATAGCGTACAATCTCCAGAAGATATAAGAGTTTTTCTGAAAATGAAGTCACAGATTATATTTCTATCTATGAATTCACATCACGCATCAACTATAAATCTCTATGAGGGTGGTTTTAATTTTATGACAACTTGTCATAATGAGTGAATATTGAGCCGAAAATGAAACTAATTCTGTGTGTTTATTTTTATGACAAAACATGTCTAAAATACTGGTGTGTGCAGTTGTCATATTTTGAATGGAAATGTCATTATGAATTTTGCGACAAGAGGACTATTTTTTCCCAAATGTCTGTAATTTCTGAATATCGAGCTGAAAATGATCGCCATCGGTTGGATTTGACTCGTGATGAAGAAACGGTGGTTCAATTTGAAAATGTTTGGCTGAATATTCTCTATCTTCCGAAAGAGATGAGATAGAGATTCCATATTAATAGAATTAGTTTATTATCCAAATATAAGTCAAGTTAGTTATTGGGCCAGACCTGTCCGATAGCTCAGCAATTATGAATCTGAAATTCGGTTATAATTGATGACACTCAACTACAACAACTTATATATATATGGTATAGAAATGTGGAAAGAATGCCAGATCGAAGAATTTGCTGAACTGTAAGTTCACTCAACTTCTATTTAAGATATATGTTTATTGATTCTTTCACACTCATTGTGCTGGCTGATTTTGAATCGCACTCTTTTTAAGTCTGAGAAAAGACTTTAGAACAAGCGCGTAAAAGCTCCTGATCTCACGTCAGTGCTTACCACATTTTTTCAGTAATGTATTCTCGCTTATAAAATAATTGATCCTCGATTATTAATTCAACTTTATGCATTGATTAGGAACAGCCATTCAGATTCAGATCGACGAATAAGATTAACTAGTACCAGAATGTAAATTGAATGCATGCGTTTCACAAAACAAATAAAATGGCTTTTGAGTTTTTCCCAGTCTCGAAATCATAATTTTAGATATGTCGATGAAGCTAAAGAGTTCTCATTTCAATCAAACAACATTACATAAAATAGTTCTCACTAAAGTGCTTAGTGCTTAGTGCTCGAAATATTCAATTACTTTTGCAAAAGTGCTCGGTAATCCGGAGCCTTCTGTCGAAAGCGGTGCTTATAACTCGAGACTCGAAGCCTTTTTTTTCGAGTGCTTAGGGCTTAGTGCTCGAAGCACTTTTTTTCGGTGCTTAGCACAGCTCTGTTATTATTTGCACACGTTGTATATCATTCCAGAATCTCCACCTTGATGAAAATCCCTCATTGATAAAAATTTAAAACGTACTCAGAACCCCCTTTCGTCGAAGCTAAACAACGAAGAAACAACGATTTGTAAATTGCACACCCTGTATATCAATCGATAAAATTGTATGAGACATCCTGTAAGCAGAAAAACCCGAAAACTTGCGGAAAGCATAAAAGAACTCAAATGAAAGTAGGTATATGCAAGCATATGGGACATATAAATATATATAAATCGAAAACATTTTATTGAAATAACTAGCTGACACGTCAAACGTTGTTTTGCCATGTATGTTATTTCTAGGAAACATTTTTATAGGCAAATAAAAATAATTACCTACCATAAAGTATATTTGTAAAAATTTATGAGATTCGTTTGGCATTGGCAGCAATGAGCCCACTTTGTGATAAACTTGGCCTTTAATTTTAAACGTGGGATTAAATTATTGACCGTTTGCTGCAACATTGCTGACTATTTCTGTTGCTCCGAACGATATCATTTGGAAACATGAATTGAATGTGCGAATTGACTTCAGGAACAGTCTAGAATCTGGATCAGTACCAATAAGTAAACCGTGCAATGGCTCAGGTGGTGTTTCAATTTCGGTTAGTTGTACTATTCCTGATGAGCAACACATCCCAAGTGGCTCATTTTCAAATTTAAGTGCATGACAATGCGGGCATTCCTTCTCCAAAGTACCAATAACCACTTTGGAATGAGCATAATATTCAACATCAGGCTCGTACTGGAATGCAAGTCGAAGAAATGAATTTGACGTAAATACTCGATGAACTTGTTGGCGTTGTTGATCAATTCCACTATGTCTGTCGACTATGAGTCTGCGAGTTTGTCTTCGTTCTAGTTGTCTTTGTTGATTTTGTTCATCTCGTGCCTCTTGTGATCGTTGTCCACGTAACTGCGACATTCTCGCACGCAAATTTACATTGTCTTCTTGAATTTGTTCGCTTGATCTTCGTGCTCTTAAATCTCGCACGGCTATGGAACTGCTCGTTCGACGACTCAAATTGGCCCCTTTGCGCTTTTTTGGCATTGCTACTGTACGGGTAAAAAAATTTTGTTTATATTTGATAAGCTTTATCAACTGTTAATAAATGATTTCATTAACATGACATTCATTGACATGACATACATTGACATGACATACGTTGTGATGGCCGACAACTGTGTAGGGAGTGAGAAAGAAAGGAGACCGGCTTCGTTCTCATCCCTACTCCGTGCTGTTTACTGGGTCAGAAATGACACCTGTAGACATCTGGAGGGGATAACTAATTAAATGACGATTGATCAGTTTTCGACCGGAGAGGAAAAATGATTAAATTACTAAAATGGCTATTAAAAAAAAAGGAGTAAAAATTGAGGATTGTATGTATTTTTGTATTATGTATCATAAAAAAATTTAAATTAAAAAATTTTGTCTAAAAAATAAAAAAAAAAATTAGGGATAGACTACCCCTAACATTTATGGGGAGGAAAAATAGATGTTGGCCGATTCTCATAGATACCGGATAAGCACAAAAAATTTCATCAAAATCGGTCAAGCCGTTTCGGAGGAGTTCGATTACGCACCCCGTGACAGAAGAATTTTATATATTAGAAGAAGATGTCCCGTATCCAGAAAACCCCAATAAATTGTAAACAACATGAAATAATGCTTGTAAAAAAAGGCTGCTAGAGAATGTGAACCCGTATGGCTCACCCTGTATATGCATCGATACCATTTTATTGAATTTTTAAGATCCCTCACGCAGAAAACCCAAAAACTTTTGAAAAATCACTAAAAAAGACAAGGCTCTCTCCTAGATCTGCATACAGTTTTTTGTACCGACACATTCTGCAGTCAACTTCAGAGAGTTACATATAGTTCAGTCAATCTGAACATTTGGTGCGGGTATAATTACCCGCTCGATGAAATTTGGTACACTTGTTGAAAATGATGTAACTAAGCTACTTTTGCGATGGCCTCGCTGAAATGTTAGCGGTTTTTTGAAAAACCCAAAAAAACTCAAAAAAAAAAGTAAAAAATGCATTTTTCTCGAATTGTATGCATCGTACAGAAAATTTTATTGAACAAAAAATGTAGAGGACGTTGCGATCTACATTTTTTGTCATTGGTGCAATTCTGCACGACTAAAAACGCACAAAATAGGTGGCGCTAAAGTATCAAAAAGAGTGTTTTTCATGTTTTTCGCCCTGAAAATGTTGTTTTAATGCAAAAGTGTAAATGTAAAAGTTGTTCCTTACATTATTATCAACAACATCAACATTTTTTTCGTACAACTTACCATTTACAAGTTATAGTAATACATAGCGCTTCATATACAGCACTGTTCTGCTAACGGTAGTTTTCTCGGTCCTATTGTGACTTTCTCCGGCGACGTTGGCATAGTTCTAACAAAAGGGCCGGTTTGGTCACCTGCCCTATTCATTAAGGACCGTACATTTTTCAGTTGCTATAAGATGCTATGATAGCAATATTTTGTATGCTTTTTCTATACACCTGTTAATAAATACAAATACGAAACTGAATTAAACGTTTACTTGAAAATTAAAACTCAAATAATGACTTTAATTGAATTGTTGTTTGTTTCCCTTATCCAAATTTTCAAAACCTCTTCAAAAATCTGTTTAATTGATGGCATTTTTTAAAAAATGAAAAACAAAACTGAAAAACATTAAAAATTGTCTTTGTTAATAACATTGAGAGTTCAACAAAATAATTCATAACAGAATGCGACTCAAAAAATCAAATAATGGATAATACTTGTCAAAAACAAATTGAAATTTTATTTATTAAAGTTTAATTGCTAAGAAAAATTAAATTAGTAAAATCTTGATTTAAACGTGCACTACCGATGTGTACTCATACTGCGTAAAACAGTATATTTGGATTTTTCATTCTTCTGCAAGCTGCAGCTTCAAAATGGTAAGTTGTACAAAAATAATGTTGAAATAAAAGTTGTTGATAATAATGTAAGGAACAACTCTTACATTTAAACTTTTGCATTAAAACAACATTTTCAGGGCGAAAAACATGAAAAACACTTTTTTGATACTTTAGCGCCACCTACTTTGTGCGCTTTTAGTCGTGCAGCATTGCACCAATGACAAAAAATGTAGATCGCAACGTCCTCTACATTTTTTGTTCAAAAAAATTTTCTTTACGATGCATACAGTTCGAGAAAAATGCATTTTTTACTTGTTTTGAGTTTTTTCGAGTTTTTCAAAAAACCGCTAACATTTCAGCGAGGACATCGCAAAGGTAGCTTAGTTACACCATTTTCAACAATGTACCAAATTTCATCGAGCGGATAATTATACCGTCAAAACGATTTATTTTTCGACAGATTGACTGAACTAATACAACCAAGCAAACATACAAGTGAAGCTAATAAAAGCGTATTAAAAACTAACATCTTTTTGGGGTACACTCATGAAAATGAAATTATTCATGCATAGAGTCTTGAAAGATATATATTTATAACTATAAATGATTTTTTTTCAGTTATTAATGGTCACATAAACAAGTTGAAAATTGAGTTGTCTTATGCAGAAATAGCAAATTCGTTAAGAATATCGAAAGATAAACCTCGCTCATGGAGATCTTCCACGATGGTGGTATCACCAAAAGCTATACCGGGTGTATAAACTCCTGGTTTATTGGGAAGTTTATCAGCTTCAGTAACCAATAAAACTCCAGCCATAACTAAACACAAAGCTGTTCCTCCATATCCAGGATTCTTTCCTTTTACTTGAAGCATCATTCCATGATTAGGCTTCTCATTGAATTTTTCATCTGGTCCAACAATCTTGTCTTTCCAGCCTTTTGCAACAAATGTCAATCTGAACCATGCATTCTCGCACATAGCTTCAGAAGGTTCCTCATTTCCAAAAACACCTCCAGTGAAGAAAGCAGGATATCTCAGTAGGATCTTCCTACCCCACTTGAAAGGTAAAAGAAAAGCAAACATAAGACCGAAAATAACGAAGAAAATTAGGTACCATAAGGCTTTCAACATGTAATAAGTTTGTACTTGGACTGGACGTTGATTTTTAACTTCGAATAAATATTGTTGTGTTCTCATCATGACTGACCTGTCTGATCCTGTGAGCAGAATTGACCACCCATCTTCTATGTAGGGTTTGAAGGGAAGATGTTTGGTGCCAAGGGCTGGTTTCAATTTTGGCATATTCTTACTGAATATTCTGGCTTGTAAAGTTTTCAGTTCCTTTTTGTTGAGCATGAGATCTATGGTGGATTTCCATGTAGAAACATTGTAACTAGGTCCAGTTAGAGTAGGATCATCAGTGTCCATCTTCAAATAAGTTTCCACTGAATTAACTGTTCCTCTGAATTTTTTCTGAATATGAAGTACACCAAGATCGTATGCGATGCAGTCGATCCCACAGGAACCAACGATATAGATTCCTGCCTTTCTTGCTTGTTCATCATACTCCAATTGGACCTTATCAATGAAATTTTCTTCAGCGCTAACATCTACGTAATGTGTTCTGGATGCCAAACAAGCCTTCACCACAACTTCTCCTAATTGTCTCAAAGGTCCGCAACATTGTATCAAAACTTTACACCTTAATGTCATCTGTTTTATAGACTCTTCATTGCTCATATCTGCAAGAATTATTGGTATCTTTGCAATAGATTTGTCGCCTGTTTCTTCTTCAAGTTTGATCAAAACATTCTTTATTTTTCGTTCATTTCTACCAGCGACACCGAATGTTAGATTCTTTTCTTTGGATAATTTGTAGAGATGACGAACACCATATCGACCGACAAGGCCTGTAACTCCGAAAAGAATCAGGTCTAATTTTTCACTCATTCTTTCTTCACTTTGAACACTTATGAGGAGATACGAACTGGGCACTTAAGCAAAGGCTGCCTGTAATAGGTAAATCCTTTTTATATCTCTCTGATATCTCTATAATATCGAAATTGACACTAGTTTGACCTAAGAAGATAATAATTCGCAAGGAAAAACACTTTGAGCCATAACAGTATATTCTTCTAATGGCAATCGAATATTTCGTTTGTGAGTTCAAGTACATATATCGATAAATTAAATTTTTGTTTATAGTTGGACAATTTCTTATCAGTTTGAAATTCCTAGTTCATGCTCGATTATGTGGTATTTGTCTTGTGGGGAAATATTATTGCGAAGTCTTCTGAGAATAGGGGATTAAATCATTGACTTGATGAACAATGTTTTGGCGCAATTGTTCAAGTTTAAAAATGAGCTCTGACATGAGGTCAAGAGCTTCTGCACACTTTTTCTAAAATCTTCTACGATGATTCTGAAACAGTGCGATAGAAAAACCACGGAGAGGTACAACAAAAAATAATCAACGAACAAATAAAAATTACCAAACTGACAGATCCTCGTGTACGCACTCGGCCACTAGTCTAAGATCGTATGAATACCATTTATTGTTTACGCCTGGAAGTCATATTTCCGGAAAGATTGACAAGAATTCAGCGAGGGAGTACAATCGAGTTCTTTTCGTGTTTTGATTATCGGTTTTTGTTTCTTAATTGTGCAATTTTGCGGGAGCTAGGTTCTTGATATCTAGCATTTATTTACTTATTTACCTGCGATATTATTCTGTATATATATTATGTGTAATTATGATGATGTATATTCAATTTTATGTACAGGGCGGACCATTAACGTGTTTCAAATAATTTTTGTTTTTCTATGAGAACGTCTTACTGGAATAAAGCAAGTTTGGCCAATCTTCTTTGTCTGGGATTTATCATTTGTTTAGATTTAGCTTCAATGCCGTTAATGTCACGCAATTTCATTCATTTTAAATTTCTCTGATTTGTAAATATTATTGCGGAGTTATTATAATAGAATATAGATCGAGGTTTCTTGATTTTTTTTATTTCTCGGTTGATACAACATTTTTGGGTATTCGAATAAGTGATCATTTCACAATTTAGATCTCTTATATCCAGATAGTGAGCGTGATAGTTAAAAGCAAAAACTGTGTGGCGCCTCCGGTTTACTAATGGGTATATTTATTGATTTTTTTGGTCGAACCTACCCCATCTCGACTGAGTTGCTGTCCTGTCACGCTTATGAAAGCTGTCACCTGCTTATCCCAGTATTGAATTAATCTAATTTTATTTTAATTGGTGAGGTTTGAATTCTTTCAATATAATAGTGCAAGGATATTATTGTTTTTTTTTTATTGTTAGTTTGAGGCGTAACAAGTTTTTCACTGAAATTTTCTCATAGTAGCCACTTAACATACCTTCACTTGATATGTATCAATGATTTCTACCTCTATACATATAATAAATTGTAAGAAGCTGGGAGTTTACCATATTTTTCGAATTCTTGAAACATAAAACGAAGTTTTTCTATTGGAAACCTCGTTGGAGGATATATTTCTGTATTATTTCAATTATTATAACATCATTTCAAAGGACAAAAGCTAACCAAAAGTAGGAAACCAATTTTTTTTATGATTTCCAATAAAAAAAAAGATATACCCTTTATTGGTTGATTTTTTTAATAAATAAATTTGAAGCTTCGAAAGTTCTCCGAACAACTGAACCCCGCACTTGGTCGAGTAGAACAACCTACAATCGTTGGGCCCAAATGTCTATGATTTAAGAATTTGATAACCAAAATGGTCGATTATGTTTGAATTCTTAATCAAGAATCCGGGGTGAAAATACAATATGACGTTCGGCCGGCCGTCCAGCCAGCAGTATACTCTCTATCTTTCCCAAAACATAAGCAAGAATTTGCATATTATCAGAATGGGTTAATTTTCCAAATATCTAGGTCAAGTTCGTTATTGGGCCAAATCGGTGAATGGTTAAAGAGTTATGATAATCAGAAATTTGGTAAAATACTAAAATATACATCGCTTTGAGCTGTAACATGAAAATTGTTTGAATGAGGTCAAAAAATGGGTATAGGTTCGAACTACCCTAAGATAATATTCCTGATTTCGTTACTGGGACAAAACGGAAGATATGTTTCAATATATAAGTAGAAAAGTCAGGGGAAACGATTTTTGTAAGCTATTATAGGGGTTTGCTAAATAGATTTTTCTTTAATAACACTTCCAAGTTTAAAAACTATCAATATTTCATTAAAAACAGTGGGTAATGTAAAGAAAAATTGAAAAATAGAATGGTCAAAAGAAATTTTTGAAAAATTTGAAAATTCACTATGAAAATTGTTATGAATCATAAGCTTTAAATGCGTTTTTCTTGGAAACCGTTGGTCCTAGCGCCTTGAACGAAGTATACCTTTTCTAACTAGAAGAGCCAGCGAAATCGATTTTTCTAGTCCAAAATGACTTAGGTATATTGTAGCACAAAAAAAGTTGCAACGGTTTAAAGGGGATGAAATGACTGCCAGTAGCGCCTCTAGAAAATACAACCAAATCGACTACAAATTTGAATATCTCACCTAAAAAAAAACTGTATGTACAAAGTTTCATGCAATTATTTGGAATCATAAGTTATTAAAAAAATGCGAATTATTTTTTCAACATTAACACCCTGTATCACGGAAACGAAGCATTTCCGAACCCATGTTCATTGGAACTTTTTTGCTTAAAATGATTTGATCTATTACCAATTTCAGTTTTTCGGAAACAAATCACAATACTCTGTATAATCAAACGTATCTTCCGTTTTGTCCCAAAACATTCCCATAACGTTCCTTATTGACTTACTATTTCCGATCGCTAAATCACCCACAACATCATTATTAGAAGATGACCACTTTCTTAAATTTAATCCAAAGGCTTTCATCAAACCAATGAGCTGTTTTTTGAGTTCAAGAGCTTCAGATTTCTATTCAGCAACCGTCAAAATATCGTATATAAGAGTTTGCTCATTCAAAGCTTCAGCTGCTAACAGATACTTCGCGCCCTCCTCCATCACGAGTTCTTTCGAGGTATGATTTGAAAGAAACGGTGATGTTGGGACACCAAAAATACCCTCATATGTTCCAACTCCATTATCGGTACGTAAGAATCAAATCGCCGAAAAATTGTGAAAATATTTTCTATCTAATGGATCCACAGCTACACATCTGCACATCTGACAGATATGACAAGTCAATGCTACCGGTTTTAGTCTGAAACGAGAGCAATTTCTCTGTTCGAACCCAACTTTATATTTTCCCCGAATTATTGATGAAACCGTTTAATCTAATAGCGCTTGAATTCCCAACAAAATATCAACAGAAGATGAAATGTGAAGTTCCGGATCTGCTAACTGTAATCACTGGAACAGGCTTCAGACATCACTAGACATATTTGTGATTGGTAAATTTGAAGTAATTCGAGAAAGAACATTTGCTTGAAAATTATATACAAAATCAGAGTTATGCACAGAAATTATCTCACAATCCAATGCTCCACGCGGTTTCACACCTCTCGTTTCTCCAATTCCGAATAATTCATGAATACATGTTTTACGTTTTTTGCCTAAATAGTTGGCCATTCTCTCAGTAATAAAGTTCTCTTGTGAGGCTGAATCCATGAAGTAAGCTATTATGTCGAGTACTTGTACAAAATTTACGATTTATTCTCATTCTGCAATTTGATATTCGATGGGGAGATAAACATGCATAGCACAAATTTTTACAAATCAATGACGTTCTCATGGTGACATTAAAAGGAATTCAGAATATTTGGTTTAATTTTCATGATCGCCCCCAGTACAATAAAGGAAAAATTCACTTTTTCCTTGTAATAAATTTGTATCGACCTCTTGGGACAAAAATCGATACTTTCTTTCTCTAATCACCGGTTTATCCTTGATTTTTCGAATAATTCATTTTAAAATGAACATCATGTTTCTTCATCTGCATATCCAATTTGAAACTTTCGGCTACCAATTGCGAAACCGAGCATTTATCAGGTTGTCAAAGGATGTGTCTGAAAATTTCTTTTTTAATTCCTCTTTAGATTTATTATCCAAAAATGGTAAAAAAACTGAACAAATATATAGTCAGCCAATTTCGGTATTTTCATATCGCCCAATGCCGTTACGTTCGTTTGTAATATCTCACATAATTCTGATATATCATCGAAATCATCATTACGTAGGGGTTTCAATCCAAATATTGTACGCAAATAATGATTCGCGGTAATGCGTTTATTTGTATAAAATTGTATCAATTGATTATAAACAACAACATAGTTGTTCGGTGAAAAGCGAATGGTCTGCGCGATTTTCAACATTGAACCTTCTAAGTGATTAATTAACACGTTAATAATAATAATAATAACTTTATTGAATCCAAATTATCAATACACTTATTCCTAATATAAAAAACAATGTATAATCACAGGGCGGAGTTCAGATTGTGACAAGAGGAGCCACTCTCTGCTCTTCCACTCAAGCCCTGATTCAAGTTCATGCTGGTTCATGTAGTTCAATACAAAAGGTTAAAAAACTACGACGAAGAGAAGAAAAAAAAAGCAATACATTCTGAATTGGCTACAGTGCAATGAAGGAGCGAAAACAAATGCAGGTAAAAGTGCGTCAGTTACTGGACTGACACTGTTCAGATAATAACAAATCTTTTATTCTCTTTCTGAAGGAAGCCACCGGAAGACTATGCCAGCTATTGGTAATATATTTGTTGTATAGCCTATATATGCTGAAACTGAATGACCTCTCAAAAATAGACAAATTATGTTTAGGAGGAGATATGAGACCCCTTCCTCGAATATTAAGGTTATGGACATCAGATCTAAAAGTAATTTTCCGATGCAAATATGATGGTTTCCGATATAGCACAACTCCATGATAGCAAACCAGAGCAGCCAGCAAGAACCGGTTACGTACATTCAACCATTTGACCTCCGACAACTTATATGAAATACGCTCTAATTTTCTAATTCCAAATCTCAAACAGGAGTTCTTTACCTTCTGAATGCAGCTTAGAGTATTCTGATCCAGGCATGAGAAAAACACCTGCGAGCAATAGGTGAAATTAGACAGAACCATAGAGTCGCATAGTGATTTCTTCAGTTCAAGCGGAAGTGATCGGCGATGCGGGTAAAGCAATCTAAAGGCATGCATTGATCTTCCTATGCATCCTGAGATATGTAATCTATAGCGAAAAGAATTATCCATCAACAAACCCAAATTACGTACAGTTTTAACAACAGGAATCTTCTCCGTACCAATAACAAACTCACTACACTCTTCTAACATATCACATGCTGACTGATTACCAAAAAAAAATCGCCTTAGATTTGCTTACATTGACAAGCAGGTTATGTTGTTCTGACACCTTTTTGATAGCTTGTAAATCGCGATTAATCTTATTCAGTTCCTCCAGTACATCAACAGCATTAGCATTCAAACTGTAATAAAGTTGTGTATCGTCAAAATAAAAATGAACCTCACAAAACTCACTGTATTTCCAAAATCCATGAGTATAAATTATGAACAACAGAGGACCCAATAGAGAACCCTGGGGCACCCCGCACGAGATGAACAAAGGGTCCGACAAAGAGCCGTCAACTTTGACTTGTTGTGTTCTGTGGAAGAGATAGCTTTTGAGCAGTAGCACAGCCTCATTTGAAAAGCCCACGAAAGATAAAATGGAAATCAGTAATTGATGACAAATAGAGTCAAAGGCTTTACTATAATCAAGTAATATAAGTGCTGTAATGAGACCAGTGTGAAAAGAGCGGCCAAAGATAGCGGCCGAAATATTCGAATACACCCGAGCAGTAAATCCATTGGCGTGCGCGTCGGTTCATATTAATTATACGAATTCGGTGCTAAAATTGAATTAATTGGAGAAATAAGAGGGATATCAGTGCCATTGCGATTTTCTACATCTGGTAGATGAATTCTGAGAGAAATGCATTCATCTAAGATACAAATATGTCGAATTGGACTCGTCTGATTTAATTCACTTATATTTCTCGATAACGGAATGGGGCCTATGATATTGCAAAAATACGAGGAATACTGGCAGTAAGGAGTTGGATTGGAAAGTATAGTGTATTATTGAAAAAAAAAATAGACTACACACAGAATTTTTGGGAATAGTTTTTGATAAATGAAATTCGGAGTCGTCCTTCGATGGAAAGGCGGAATTCTTACATCATCAAATTTGAAGCAAATATTCCATAGGACATGGAAAGAAAAACTCCGAGAAAAAATTCGACTTGCCGAGGCGCTCTGGGGTTGAAATTTCAACCCTTAACATTCAAAGTCGTTTTTCGATAAGAAAAAAATATACTTGCATCACCAAATTTGGTACAAATATTTCTTAGGAGATGGGAAAGAACAGGCCGAGAAAAAATTCGACTTGCCTAGGGGCTCTGGGGTTGAAATTGCAACCCTTACCGTTCAAGGTCGTTTTTCGATAAGAAACAAAGATCCTTGCATCACCAAATTTGAAGCAAATATTCCTTAGGACATGGGGAAGAATAAGCCGAAAAATAATTCGACTTGCCCATGGGCTCTGGGGTTCAAATTGCAACCCTTAACATTCAAGGTCGTTTTTCGATGAGAAAAAAAGATCCTTGCATCACCAAATTTGGTACAAATATTTCTTAGTAGATGGGGAAGAACAGGCCGAGAAAAAATTCGACTTGCCTAGGGGCTCTGGGGTTGAAATTGCAACCCTTACCTTTCAAGGTCGATTTTCGATCAGAAAAAAAGATCCTTGCATCACCAAATTTGGAACAAATATTCCTTAGGACATGGGGAAGAACAGGCCGAGAAAAAATTCGACTCTCCTAGGGGCTCTGGGGTTGAAATTGCAACCCTTAACATTCAAGGTCGTTTTTCGGTAAGAAAAAAAAATCCTTGCATCACCAAATTTGGTACAAATATTTCTTAGTAGATGGGGAAGAACAGGCCGAGAAAAAATTCGACTTGCCTAGGGGCTCTGGGGTTGAAATTGCAACCCTTACCTTTCAAGGTCGATTTTCGATCAGGAAAAAAGATCCTTGCATCACCAAATTTGGTACAAATATTTCTTAGGAGATGGGGAAGAACAGGCCGAGAAAAAATTCGACTTGCCTAGGGGCTCTGGGGTTGAAATTGCAACCCTTACCTTTCAAGGTCGATTTTCGATCAGAAAAAAGATCCTTGCATCACCAAATTTGGTACAAATATTTCTTAGGAGATGGGAAAGAACAGGCCGAGAAAAAATTCGACTTGCCTAGGGGCTCTGGGGTTGAAATTGCAACCCTTACCATTCAAGGTCGTTTTTCGATAAGAAACAAAGATCCTTGCATCACCAAATTTGGAACAAATATTCCTTAGGACATGGGGAAGAATAAGCCGAAAAAAAATTCGACTTGCCCAGGGGCTCTGGGGTTCAAGTTGCAACCCTTAACATTCAAGGTCGTTTTTCGATGAGAAAAAAAGATCCTTGCATCACCAAATTTGGTACAAATATTTCTTAGGAGATGGGGAAGAACAGGCCGAGAAAAAATTCGACTTGCCTAGGGGCTCTGGGGTTCAAATTGCAACCCTTAACTTTCAAGTTCGTTTTTCGATAAGAGAAAAAGATCCTTGCATCACCAAATTTGAAACAAATATTCCTTAGGAGATGGGGAAGAACAGGCCGAGGAAAAAATCGAATTGCCTAGGGGCTCTGGGGTTCAAATTGCAACCCTTAACTTTCAAGGTCTTTTTTCGATAAGAAAAAATTTTTTTCGGCTTATTCTTCTCCATGTCCTAAGGAATATTTGTTCCTAATTTGGTAATGCAAGGATCTTTTCTTCTTATCGAAAAACGACCTTGAAAGGTAAGGGTTGCAATTTCAACCCCAGAGCCCCTAGGCAAGTCGGATATTTTTTCGGCTTATTCTTCCCTATGTCCTAGGGAATATTTGTTTCAAATATGGTCATGCAAAGATCTGTTTTTCTCATCGAAAAACGACCTTGAATGGTAAGGGTTGCAATTTCAACCCCAGAGCCACTAGGCAAGTCGAATTTTTTTTCGGCTTATTCTTCCCTATGTCCTAAGGAATATTAGTTCCAAATTTGGTGATGCAAGGATCTTTTTTTCTCATCGAAAAACGACCTTGAATGGTGAGGGTTGCAATTTCAACCCCAGAGCCCCTAGGCAAGTCGAATTTTTTTTCGGCTTATTCTTCCCCATGTCCTAAGGAATATTTCTTCCGAATTTGATGATGCAAGGATCTTTTTTTCTTATCGAAAAACGAACTTGAAAGTTAAGGGTTGCAATTTGAACCCCAGAGCCCCTAGACAAGTCGAATTTTTTTTCGTCTCATTTTTCTCCATGTCCTAAGGAATATTTGTTCTAAATTTGGTGATGCAAGGAACTTTTTTTCTTATCGAAAAACGAACTTGAAAGATAAGGGTTGCAATTTCAACCCCAGAGCCTCTAAGCAAGTCGAATTTTTTTTCGGCTTATTCTTTCCCATCTCCTAACAAATATTTGTACCAAATTTGGTGATGCAAGGATCTTTTTTTCTTATCGAAAAACGAACTTGAATGTTAAGGGTTGCAATTTCAACCCCAGAGCCCCTAGGCAAGTCGAATTTTTTCTCGGTCTGTTCTTCCTCATCTACTAAGAAATATTTGTATTAAATTTGGTGATGCAAGGATCTTTTTTTCTTATCGAAAAACGACCTTGAAAGGTAAGGGTTGCAATTTCAACCCAAGAGCCCCTAGGCAAGTCGAATTTTTTCTCGGCCTGTTCTTCCGCATCTACTAAGAAATATTTGTACCAAATTTGGTGATGCAAGGATTTTTTTTTCTTATCGAAAAACGACCTTGAAAGGTAAGGGTTGCAATTTCAACCCCAGAGCCCCTAGGCAAGTCGAATTTTTTCTCGGCCTGTTCTTCCGCATCTACTAAGAAATATTTGTACCAAATTGGGTGATGCAAGGATCTTTTTTTCTTATCGAAAAACGAACTTGAAAGATAAGGGTTGCAATTTGAACCCCAGAGCCCCTAGGCAAGTCGAATTTTTTTTCGGCTTATTCTACCCCATGTCCTAAGGAATATTTGTTTGAAATTTGGTGATGCAAGGATCCCTTTTTCTTATCGAAAAACGATCTTGAAAGTTAAGGGTTGCAATTTGAACCCCAGAGCCCCTAGGCAAGTCGAATTGTTTTTCGGCTTATTCTACCCCATGTCCTAAGGAATATTTGTTTCAAATTTGGTGATGCAAGGATCTTTTTTTCTGATCGAAAAACGACCTTGAATGGTAAGGGTTGCAATTTCAACCCCAGAGCCCCTAGGCAAGTCGAATTTTTTCTCGGTCTGTTCTTCCCCATCTCCTAAGAAATATTTGTACTAAATTTGGTGATGCAAGGATCTTTTTTTCTTATCGAAAAACGACCTTGAATGTTAAGGGTTGCAATTTGAACCCCAGAGCCCCTAGGCAAGTCGAATTTTTTTTCGGCTTATTCTTCCCCATGTCCTTTGAAATATTTGCTTCAAATTTGGTGATGCAAGGATCTTTTTCTCTTATCGAAAAACGAACTTGAAAGTTAAGGGTTGCAATTTCAACCCCAGAGCCCCTAGGCAAGTCGAATTTTTTCTCGGCCTTTTCTTCCCTATCCCTAAGAAATATTTGTACCAAATTTGGTGATGCAAGGATCTTTTTTTCTTATCGAAAAACGACCTTGAAAGGTAAGGGTTGCAATTTCAACCCCAGAGCCCCTAGGCAAGTCGAATTTTTTTTCGGCTTATTCTACCCCATGTCCTAAGGAATATTTGTTTCAAATTTGGTGATGCAAGGATCTTTTTCTCTTATCGAAAAACGAACTTGAAAGTTAAGGGTTGCAATTTGAAACCCAGAGCCCCTAGGCAAGTCGAATTTTTTTTCGGCTTATTCTTCCCCATGTCCTAAGGAATATTTGCTTCAAATTTGGTGATGCAAGGATCTTTTTTTCTGATCGAAAAACGACCTTGAATGGTAAGGGTTGCAATTTCAACCCCAGAGCCCCTAGGCAAGTCGAATTTTTTTTCGTCTTATTCTTCCCCATCTACTAAGAAATATTTGTACCAAATAGGGTGATGCAAGGATCTTTTTTTCTTATCGAAAAACGAACTTGAAAGATAAGGGTTGCAATTTGAACCCCAGAGCCCCTAGGCAAGTCGAATTTTTTTTCGGCTTATTCTACCCCATGTCCTAAGGAATATTTGTTTCAAATTTGGTGATGCAAGGATCTTTTTCTCCTATCGAAAAACGAACTTGAAAGTTAAGGGTTGCAATTTGAAACCCAGAGCCCCTAGGCAAGTCGAATTTTTTTTCGGCTTATTCTTCCCCATGTCCTAAGGAATATTTGTACCAAATTTGGTGATGCAAGGATCTTTTTTTCTTATCGAAAAACGAACTTGAAAGTTAAGGGTTGCAATTTGAACCCCAGAGCCCCTAGGCAAGTCGAATTTTTTTTCGTCTTATTCTTCTCCATGTCCTAAGAAATATTTGTACCAAATAGGGTGATGCAAGGATCTTTTTTCCTATCGAAAAACGAACTTGAAAGATAAGGGTTGCAATTTGAACCCCAGAGCCCCTAGGCAAGTCGAATTTTTTTCGGCTTATTCTACCCCATGTCCGAAGGAATATTTGTTTCAAATTTGGTGATGCAAGTTTTTTTCTCTTATCGAAAACGAACTTGAAAGTTAAGGGTTGCAATTTGAACCCCAGAGCCCCTAGGCAAGTCGAATTTTTTTTCGGCTTATTCTTCCCCATGTCCTAAGGAATATTTGTACCAAATTTGGTGATGCAAGGATCTTTTTTTCTTATCGAAAACGACCTTGAATGTTAAGGGTTGAAATTTCAACCCCAGAGCCCCTCGGCAAGTCGAATTTTTTCTCGGCCTTTTTCTTTCCATGTCCTATGGAATATTTGCTTCAAATTTGGTGATGTAAGAATTCCGCCTTTCCATCGAAGGACGACTCTGAATTTCATTTATCAAAACTATTCCCAAAAATTCTGTGTGTAGTCTATTTTTTTCAATAATACACTATACTTTCCAATCCAATTCCTTTCTGCCAGTATTCCTCGTATTTTTGCAATATCATTGGCCCCATTCCGTTATCGAGAAATATAAGTGAATTAAATCAGACGAGTCCAATTCGACATATTTGTATCTTAGATGAATGCATTTCTCTCAGAATTCATCTACCAGATGTAGAAAATCGCAATGGCACTGATATCCCTCTTATTTCTCCAATTAATTCAATTTTAGCACCGAATTCGTATAATTAATATGAACCGACGCGCACGCCAATGGATTGGCCGCTCGGGTGTATTCGAATATTTCGGCCGCTATCTTTGGCCGCTCTTTTCACACTGGTTGTAATGAGACCCTTATCCGTGGCTGACAAAATATCATCGGTAATCCTGAGCAGAGCAGTCGTGCAGCTGTGTCCGCGACGAAAGCCAGACTGAGATTCCGGGAGTATGTCAAACCTATCAAGATGCTCCACCATCTGAGTATAAAATCTTCTCGAAAACCTTGGATACTGCTGGCAATATACTTATGGGGCGCAAATCGCTAAGCTGTTCAATCTTTCTCTTCTTGGGTATAGGCAGCACAATGGCGTTTTTCCAAGCTGAAGGATAATATCCAGTTAAAATGCAGCAGTTTATTATGTGGACAACATATTTCAGGATATGAGGACAACAAATTTTCAACATCGAGACACTTAACTTGTCAAAACCCATAGCATCGGACTTAACGTCATCCAGACATTTAGACAACACCGATTCACTTATTAGAGAGAATGATCTTTTCTGGTCAAACTCACAGAAACTATCAGAGGAGTAAAAATTCAAGAGTTCGCGGTCGACAGCCTGCTTTCCAGGAACGGAGTTAATAAAATACTGATTCAGCTCATTAGGATCAGATAATTCTTTAGGAATCTCGATTCTAGATTGCCTTCCTATGTTGATGTACTTTAGTTGCTTCCATAATTCATTTTTATTTTGGGAGTGAAAAACAGCCGAAAAGTAAACCCTCTTGGCTGTTTGTATCAAAGAAGTAGTAAAATTACGCAATTCCTTATATCTCTTCCAATTCGACTCCTTCTTCGACTTTTTATATTTAGCCTTAGCTCTATCCCTCGATCTCACCGCCTCCTTGACGTCATCAGATAACCATGGGGCTGGAGGCTTGGTAATACGAAGTGAAACAATTCATAGACCAACATGGCGCCGACAACAGATCACGTTTCAGGCGATCCTAAACTAAAGTGTTTACTTTGCGGTAGAAATGCACTGAAAAATACAATTAAGTGCATAAAGTGTGAACAAACGTTTCATAAATATTGTTGTACTAAAAATAATGTGACATTTGAGCACAATGAGGAAGAATTTGTGTGTTGTGCTAGTGACGACGATGAATTCCATGCTGCTTCGAATGACAATACTGTTGACAACACCTTCATGATAACACATTTAAAAATGAAAGTGAAATTATTGCAACAAGTTATTTGTGAAAAAGACAAAGTTATTACTGAGAAAGTTGCGATTGTTTCAAGTAAGGATGAAATCATAAAATTATTACGCATTCAAGTTGGATTGTATGGTAACGAAATGTATGAAAGTGAACGAGATATGGAATTATTGGTTGACAACTCCAGGAGAAAAGATCCAAAGAGTGATAAGGAACCTGATGTAAATAATGTAACTGAAACAAATGCTGCAATGACTAAAGTAGATAATGAACATGCGAAATACGTAAGACGTAATAGAAGTGAGACAAAACGAAAACAAAATGACGCACATGCGAAACACATTAAACAGTCACGAATTTCCGTGAACACAGAATCACGTAGTACCTAGTTCAAATGTAAATCGGCAAGACAAATCTCTCATTGATGAGGTTAATTCCATAATAGACAAACCAAAATATTCTCGAAAACATAAACAACGTCGAACCTGGTCAATAACAGGGGCTTCCAGAGAACTTCCCATTGGCAGTGTAACTAAAAAGTTCAATTTGTTTGTATCTAGGATCAATCCTACAACATCAACTGAAAACTTTACAACCGTGATCAGAAATAATTTCCCTGAGGCTAATTGCGAGAAATTGAATTCTAAATATCCTGATATTTATAGCTCATTCAGGGTATCCATTGACGAATCAAATTTGGAGAGAGCAAAGGATGCGGAGAATTGGCCTGCTGGTTCCTATATTTCCGAGTTTTTTCGGAAAATTTCGAACACACGAAGCAGCGAAGCCCATGGCTTGGGAGACAGAATTGGATAGACTAAGTTTTTTCCACCTGAATATACAGGGTGTTCCTGGAACGGAGGGCGCTTTGGAGGTTCTTCTGGACAAATGGAAAAACCTTCAAATTGTTAGTCTATCTGAGCACTGGATGTCGGAAGAGGAGGTGGCATCTTTTTCTCTTGAAGGCTGGAGGGTGGGACACCATTTCAGTAGAAAAAAAGCAAATAGGGGAGGCGTAATGACCCTTTGCCGCCCATCTGTAAGTTATGTTTGCTGTAATAATCTGAATGAACTTGCTATTGAAGTTGATTGTGAAATTTCGTCAATTAGACTATTAGATTTTAGATTGACTGTAATTTCTGTGTATAGATCACCGAGTGGTGACTTTCAAAAATTTTTGGATGTTTTTGAGAAGTTGTTTGCTAATTTTGAGAACTTTTTGACTGAACCTATTGTTATATTGGGTGACTTTAATTTATGTTTTAATAATCCTGACCATAAATGTAACGTGTTTTGTGACTTAATGGCCTCATATGGCTTTGTTCGTTGTATCTTTTTACCTACTAGAGGAAGAAATTGCATTGACAATATATTCGTGAATTTTTCTGTCGATAATTTCACTTCACAGGTTGTTGACTTTGGGTGTTCGGATCACAGAGCTCAGGTGGTTAGCGTGGATGTTGTGACTGATGTAAAATCCGGGGACAAGGTGGTGAGGCAAATACGCCCTTTGACACAGAGAGGTTTGAACTGTTTTCATGATATTCTCTGCAATATTTCTTGGAACTTTGTCAAGGATGGTAGTTTGAGTGTTGATGAGCGTTTCAACATTTTTAATGATACATTAACTAACGCATTTTTATTTTCTTTCCCTTTGAGAAAGGTTGCGGCCAGGAAGGCTGATGGTGGTGTGAAGTGGTTTTCTTCAGAATTGCGGGAGGTACGTAGTCGTTTGAGCTTGTTGAATGACATGTATGCAAGATACCAGACTGATGATCTTCTGGTTGCCCGTAGGAAATTGAAAAACATTTATAAGAGTAAAATAAAGCAGGCTAAAATTCGAGCAAATGATAAAATTATAAAAAGCTCTAATAATCGCTCTCGTACAATGTGGAACCTTGTTAATAACATGAAAAACTCTACACGGTTGGATCGCAACCCTTTTATATCTCCCCAGGAATTCAATAATTATTTTGTAACAATTGCGAAGAAAACTATCGAGGGCTGCCAAATAAAGTTTATGATCCGGTTAACTTAGTTGCGAATGAGGGTAAAAACCCTTTTTTTTCCCGAAGTCTCTTTTTGCGATGTAAGGGATGCTATAAGTGCATTGAAAAATAGTAGGAGTACAGATTACTATGGATTGTCCTCAATATTAATAAAAAAAAATATAAATAATCTTGTTTTTCCGTTGACAATACTGTTCAACTTATGTATTGCCAACAATACATATCCTGGTTGCCTAAAAATTTCCAAAGTCATCCCTTTATTTAAGAAAGGTGATGTTGAACAATTACATAACTATAGGCCGATATCTCTAGTGCCGATTCTGTCCAAGGTTTTTGAGAAACTACTTTGCTCGCAATTAGTGCACTATTTCGAATCCAACAATTTGTTCAGTGAGGCGCAATTCGGATTTAGAAGTGGTAGGAGCACATCTGATGCAATTTTAGCTTTTGTGGATCATGTTTTGAGTTGTTTTGAGGAGGGGAAAACGTCGTGTTCCTTGTTTTTAGATCTAGCGAAGGCCTTCGACTGTGTTTCCGGCCCTATATTGCTCGGAAAGCTTCGAGCGTATGGATGCTCCGAGAGCAGTTGTGCTTTTCTATCATCCTATATCTCAGGTAGAACCCAGTCTGTTTTTTTCAATGATATGTGGTCCGACAGGAAAGATATCACATTAGGTATTCCGCAAGGATCGGTTTTGGGTCCTGTACTCTTTCTTGTTTTTATAAACGACCTTCCGCATTTCTTGAAGGTATTCTCCGTCTTGCTTTACGCGGATGACACAACTGTCTCGATGAGTTCAGCGGATTTGGGTGCGGTTCTGGAGGAAAGTAGGACCGCGATGTTCAAGGCCTTTGAATGGTTCAGCTCAAATGAACTGGTTGCAAATAGAGAAAAGACTGTGGAGCTGATATTTTCCATGAAGAAAACTGGAAATATGACTCCTATAGGGTCAACAAAATTTTTGGGTGTTATTGTTGACACCTGTCTCCGATGGGATGTCCACGTTGAGCAGCTGGCTGGGAGATTGTCGAGGAATATATATTTGCTCAAGTCAATGTCGAGTAGGTTGTCGGGTGAAGTGCTTAGAATAGCCTATTTTTCTTTGGTTGAGTCGGTGCTGCGATATGGAATTTTGGCATGGGGAAACTGCTCCTCTAGGAACCGAATTTTTGCTCTTCAAAGGAGGGCTATAAGGCTGATTGCTGGTTTGAAATACAGGGAGGACTGTAAATCCACATTTGTTACGCATAAGATCTTGACCTTTCCCTGTCTCTATATTTTCGAATCAATAATACACTGTCATAAAAACAAGAGTAACAACATTACAGTAGGTAGCACCCATGACTATAGTACTAGAGGTAGAGATCTGTTGAAACCAGATTTTCGTAGACTGACCTTAAGCCAAAAGGACCCTATATATATGTCCATCAAATTATATAATAGGCTTCCTCCCCACCTCAAAACTATGACCCTAAGTAAATTCAGGAATGCAGTAAGGGTTATGCTGATTAAGGGTGCATTTTACGACATTGATGAGTTTTTGAAGTGTGATTTAAACCGATACCTCTGAGGACGTTTGTCTCCTTCACTCAGTCTGTTTTGTGTATTTATTGTTTTTATTCCTGTTTCTTATTTATTATTCTACTCAATTTTGAGAATTTTTCAAATGTTTGAATGTTGCTTATAAGTTTGTTGTAATATTCAGTCTTTGGATTTTATATATGTTTGTATATATATATTTGCATGAATTTTATATATATTTGTATGTATATATTTATTGTGTACATGCGATGTAATACTATAAATTTTCTATATTGACGGGTGCAAACAATGTTATTCAATTGTGAGGCATGAATAAAGATTATTATTACTATTACTATTACTACTATTACTATTGGAGCATGTTTATCAAAAAGATTCAACAAAACTCCATTGAGAAAGTTGACTTTTTCATCAATTTCGTCTTTTCTCAACAGTTCGTCCAGAGGAGACTGCTCAAGATCCCTCATGAAGGAATCGGGTGAAAATCTCTTTAAATCCCTATAAGATATAAAATTAGAGTTATGATCGGTGCCCGGCAGCTAAATGTTGAAATTAACCATATCGTGATCACTAAAATGGCAATTTCGGATATGTTGGTAATGACGTGATCCAACAGTGCCAACTTACGGGTAGGCTGACTCACCATTTGACTCAAACCAGAGTTGTTCAAAGTGTTCATATACAGAAGACAATCCGAGCTATCTTCTTTAATCAAATCAACATTCATATCCCCCATAATAATAACTTTATCGGTGACTGAGACAGAAAACAGCATCAAGTCCTCAATATCACCCAGAAGAAAACCCAAATTGACACTGGTATCGACTTTTGGAGTCTTATATATTACACAGATCAAAAACTTCAATTTATTGATAGTGACCAGAATGGAAGTATTTTCCAATCTCAGGCCCAATTCCAAAATCTCACAACTAATCCCCTCCCTTAAATATAAAGCCGTGCCACCCCCCCTAGTAGTCCTATATATTGTTGGAAAAAACCATTTATAGTGTAGATGAATCTCTTTATACAGATTTCATCTGAATGTCGCAAGATGTATGTACCTATGTTTGTATAGAACCTGTTTGTATTGTGCTAAGGCGTAAAATATATTTTGACGTGCCATGTAATTATATTTGATTGTAAAATTTAAATTTGATGGCGAATAAAACTATTATTATTCGATATGCACCTATAACCCTCAATAGTAGGATATCCATCAGAATATTTATTCAGCCATGTTTCAGTCAGACCAAACAAATCAACATTATTTTTTTCAAGGGTGTCACGAAAATCTAAAAATTTAGGTGATAAAGAACAAATATTAAGTAAAGCACATTTGAAGTTGCTACCATCCATTAGCGCACAAAATTGAAAAAAGCGATAATTTATGTATCGAACGCAAATGAATCCAAGTAAAGAAAATTAATATAAATAAACAATATGTTTACTTTTATATTCAAGAGAAATAAACAAATCCCAATATGAACCTTTTTTTTTGCCAGAGTAAGAAAAAAAATTGTATTCCTTCTCACCAAAGACAGACCCCCATCAATTATTCAGGTCTTCGAAACTCCGAACCAGGTTTTTTTTGGTCACCGTGGCGTACGAAAATTCTTCCATTGGACGACCAGACATTTTTCAAACCATATCTTAATTTACAGGCATTGTACAAATCATAGTTCGTCTTTGTGAGATCCTCGGTTATCAAAATGTTGGTACCTCTAAGCTTAGCTTTATTCTTGAATACGATGTCACGCCCAGTCGATGTTGAAAAAGTCACCAGTAATGGCATCCTCTGCGTCTTGCTACCCCCTGTATATAATTTGAAGCATTGATCAATTTGAAAATCCGATTCTCGCAGTTTAAGTTTGTCAATCAGGAGTCGTTCGATAGAGGCTTTGAGATTTCCATTTTCATTCTCCGTAAATCCAATGAAACGCAGTGACTTTGATTTCGCATTCTGCTCCAACACATTTACACGTTTGTGTAGATCTTTATTTTCATTTCTAAGTTTAATAACCTCGGTTTCCAGATCAGCTGTTTTAGTCGATAAACATTCGATCTTCGAAGTCAACTTATCAACCACCTTATCAGCAACATATTCCGCGATATGAGATAATAATTTATCATCTGATAACGACTCCTCAATAATATCACGAACATCAGATTGCTGTTGGGAAGTTAAAACCATAGTTGAATAATATTATTCAAATTATTAAATGAACCACAACTTAAGTCTATTTTGTAGACAATGAATAGATTTTCTCAGAACAATTAGTATTGTGTACCAAGGCATCCCGAAGGCAAGAAAATTTTTCAGGATTTCCATCAAATTTGGTCAGGATGTAAGGTTTAAAAAGAGGAGGGGATTCCAAGAAGCGCATCTCGCAGTGAAAATATATAAAAGAATAGAAATTAACAAGTACTGAAAAATCTTACATATTTCAAAATTTCACCACCTCAAACCCTCGAGAAGATATGGGAGCCTTTGCACGCTTGTTTCTTTTACTTCAACATATTTACTACTCAGGTTCAAAGGAATCCAAAGACTGAAATACGAAGAAGCTCCTAATGAACAATTTTGTTTCATTGATGTTTCATAATGGTTTAAGGAACCAAATAATGAACCTTACAGCTATATTTATCAGTTCAAGCAACACTAATAAACGAATTATACAGGGTGGCCATTTGAAAACGAAACAGCCGAGATTACAGACGAAATAAGATTTTTCGATAGAAATGCTCGGACAGGTCGATTTCTGTTTCGAGGGGGACAACTTAAGATGTAGGTTACGGAGGCATAGCGCTTCAACCCTTGCTGCTACAACCCCCACCCCCAATTTTTGAATAGGGAAGATGGGGTGAGTGATACCCTAATTGAAAGGGTATTTTTATACTGATTTCAGCACAGTAATTGTTTTTTCATTTTATTCATTAGTTCTCAAAATATTCATGCGTTAGTTAATTTTATCACTTAAATTAATTTTTTGCGAATAATTGACATTTCGTGCTTCTGAAACACCAAAATTTCCGTACTTGTATTTGAAATTGCAAAACATCTACCACTGGGCAAATGAAGTCATACCGTACGTGTTAATGCTACTAGGGTCAGATGTTCGACTAGCTGTTTTATTCACTGAATTCATTCTCCAACTGTACGGTATCAGGACGATTTGAAGTATTGATCTAAGAAATAAGACTTTTCAAAGTAAAGTAAATAATTTATCAAAAACTTACGTCAATTAATTAAATATTCAAATTGTTCACCATTAGCTTCCATACACGAAATAAATTTTGTTCGAAAATATGGCGCACATTTTGCAGCTTTTCTGGAGTGATTTGACGACATTCGTTCACTATACGTCTTCTTAAATCTTCTATGGAATCGAACTGTGTAGAGTAAATTTTACTCTGTAAGTGGCCCCAAAGAAAGAAATCTAGTGGTGACAGATCTGGCGATCTGGCTGGCCATTCAGTGGGACCCCTTCTTTCAATCCACCGATTTGGAAATCTTTGATTCAGATATTCTCGAACTGGTAAGGCGTTGTGTGGAGGAGCTCCATCCTGCTGAAACACAATCTGATCTTACACATAATTTCCAGCATTGTTTTCAATAATTTCCGTCAAAATTTGATCAATGTGTCATGATTGTTTTGAAGCTCAAAATGTCGATTTTTCACAAAAAAACACTACAAGTGCCATGAAAACACCACTTCATTTTCAAATACTTAGTTAAGAATATTTCGATAACTAATGAATAAAATGAAAAAACAATTACTGTGCTAAAATCAGTATGAAAATACCTTTCAAATGAGGTATCACTCACCCCATCTTCCCTATTCAAAATTTGGGGGTGAGGGTTGTAGTAGCAAGGGTTGAAGCGCTATACGTCCGTAACCTACTTCTTAAGTTGTTCCCCTCGCAACAGAAATCGACCTGTCCGAACATTTTTATCGAAAAAATTTATTTCGTCTGTAATCTCGTCTGTTTCGTTTTCAAATGGCCACCCTGTATAACCCTGATGAGAGTTATACTATAAGAATAAAAGACTTTTCAACTCCTTAATTTTGGTAATGGTTTTCAACCCAAGCTATTGCGAAGTGCGCGTAGCTCACTGCACCTCCCTTTATGAAACTCGCGAATCATAATTAGGACTACTAGGTACTACAAGAACTATCTCTATCTATATCAAGTGATGTTTCAATAACCTTTAACTCACTACATTGACCTGTGTTATAGACGAGGTGAGTGTTTGACCTCTGCGATAATTTAACCATAGATTCTTGAAGTCAAAAGAAACACTTTTTATTTTCTATATTATATATTTTGTGAAACTCTGTTTTCCTCGATGGTTGAATAACCAAAATCATTACATGTCTCCAATCAAAAACCTCTTCATTTCGGTTTGTCTCAAATTTGTGACCCGAAAAAATTCAATTGAACTGGTAAAATCAATATTGACCAAATAAAATTGAGTCTTTCAAAATTCTGGTTTCTGTATTGTCTGAATTTTCAGTCTTGACTAGATTTATTGGGTATAAATATCCCATGCGCAAGTACAAAAAATACCTTGCTCCCTTAGTTTTTTATCTTTTCTTCGAATATCCTATTTAATTCATAAAATTTTGTTATACAGGGGGTTTTTTGCTGGTTCAATTTTATTTCTCAATTTTTTCTAAGACGGATCTCAAAAAAAATAATTTTCAATGTTGGAGAAGTAGTTGTTGAAGACGATAAACTCACCAATGAAAATATATAGTTAGGTTAGGTTAGAATGTTATGGGCAATTGGAGAAATTGAAAAAAATCTATATAACAGTCTCTTGTATCTTGAAAATAAAGAAAGACAGATCCTTGAAACACAGGTTATTCTGACTCACTTGAAGATCCTCTATCTACCCTTAGATTTGTGTCCATTTACCGAAATCTGGTCGTTCTTGATCTGCTAAGAGGTTCCACATACTAGAACGACAGAAACTGTATTCACTTTGCGAAGTTTACGTGGTGAGATAATAAGGAATAGAGAGGAGTAGAAGCTCATTATTCTGGTAAGTGAAGCAAATGTGATACTGGAAGTTGAGGCTCTGAGGAGGAAGGTTACCATACTGGAAAGTAAGAATACAGAACTCAGGAGAACATTGTAGTAGTTAAAGGTTGATGTTAGAAAAAATAATTTTGTTATAGATGGTTCAGATCTGTTGAAACACGGAATTATAAGGACTCAATCAGAAGAGATTGAGAAACTTTTGGATTTGGACGTTACTGATTCTGATTTCAACGAAGTTTATCGACTGGAGAAAACCGCAGGTTACCTCATTGAAGTTGAACTAAGGTCTTATCTTACGAAAAATAGAATTCTTCAGAATTTAAGGAAGCTGAAGGGAAAGATGTTATTTATCACGCATGATATGACCAAAAGGGAATGAGGATTACATCCACCGTCGACAACATCTTATAACGCAAAATTATCGACCTAAGGGTAAGAAAATCTATATTGAGAATACTCCTTATTTTTTCTGAACTAGGTAGTTCAAAAATACGCTCCGAAACGCCCGAGTAGTGCCCCAGCTACTCAAGTATAGAGGGTGATCAGCGACATGAGGAATTGAATCATAACGGACCGAAACAATCAAGAAAAATGATTGCCGTTGAGACTGATTTGTCGGTGCTACGAAAGACACGGAAAACTACTCAGCGTAGAGGTCGGGAAGACCAGGCAAAACTTGGTATGCCGGAGATTCTCGCTGAAAGAACGGTGCAACCGAGGGAGAAGGGAAAGACACGATCAAATAGATGAGTGGGATTGCTCTTGTTTCTATTCTATTTCTCTCATTTTATCGTTTGTTTCTTTCCGTGTTTTATCGAATTCAATTTGTTTTGTTGGTACTTTGATTTCCTAATGAATCCTTTCATAAGAGATACCTACTAACTACACACCTTTGCATACAATAGAATTTGGTGATGTTGATGAGTACAATAGATCGCAAGGAGAAGAGGATGTGTTTTTCAGAATACAGCATCAAAACATTAGAAGTACATCAAAAAAATTAGATTAGTTTAAAATATATACTGAGTGGAGAGTACTTTCCGAATGCATAGTGCTGTCTGAGAAATTTATATTGTGTGATGAGTCGTCTTTTCGAGTAGAGGGATACGGAATACAAAATGGTTTACAGTAGAAATGAAATTAACAAGAACTAGTAAGCCAGGAGATCCATAGGCCCGTAGATCTATAGGCCAGTAGATCCATAAGCCAGTAGTTCAATAAGCCCATAGATCAATATAGACCATAGATCAATGAAGTGCACAGAAACACGAAACACAGCAAAGAAACACGTTGAAGGCGAAGAAACTCGAAAGAACGCTAAGCAACACGGAAGAAAGCGGAGAAACACAAAAGAACGCGAAGAAACACGAAAAAACACGAAAGAACGCCAGTAGATCTATGGACCAATAGATCCATAAGCCAGTAGATCCTTAGGCCAGTAGATCCATAAGCAAGTTGTTCCATGTGCCAGTAGAACCATTGGCAGGTAACTCAATGTAGCCCATACTCAGCAAAACTAAGCAAAAAACACGACAAGAAGCGAAAAAAACCGAAGAGTGCTACGAAACAGTAGAGAAACCATAAAACCTCATAAGAACGTAAAAAAGCTCAAAAGAACATATTAAACCCCGAAGGAACGTAAAAAATCTGAAAGCACGCAAAATATTCCGAAAAAACGCAAAAAAAAAAAACTGAAAGCACACCAAATATCCTGAAAAACTCAAAAGCCCGAAAGCACGCAAACAATCCCAAAGAAACTCAAAAAGCCCGATTGACGGTAAGAAACCTGAAAGCACGCAAAAAATCTCGAAGAAACTTAACAAACCCTGAAAGAACTCGAAAAATCCCGAGGGAACGCGAAAAATCTGAACGCACACAAAAAAGCCTGAAGAATCTCAACGAAACCCGCAGAAACGCAGAGAAATCTCGAAAAAATTCGAATAAAACCGAAAAAAGTAAAGTATCCACAGAGAGCAATGCTCATAACAAATAATTCAACAAATACTCTTTAGAGTAATGAAAAATTTCGACAGCAATATTTTCTTGCTGAAGAGAATTGAGCGATAGCAAGAGTTCAGCAATTTTTACAGAAAAAAAAAACAATGAATCACTGTGTTCCTAAAAAAAAGTTGTTATTTCAATTTGCCACAACATTTCTAAGAAGCGAGAGTGAAAAAAGCAAATAATATTAACTGCGTTTTAATGACTAAGGGTTTCCGCAACTTTAGCATAAAATCTGCCATTTGGAGGAGTAAGAATAGAAATTCGTGATAATAAACAGAACATTTTTCGACAAAACCCGTTTCTCAGATAGAAAATTGTAATTGCCAGCAAAAAAACAAAAATATTCTTCCTACCCCCTGTATATTCACACGGAACGCGACTTGCACAAACTTAACCTCGCATTCTCTTAAATTCGCCTCACTTATAGCAAGGGATGTAGATATTACTCTCTTCTATGGCTTCAGTATCAAAACAATGATCGCTTTTGACAGATTCTATAAAATCGATTTCTTAAGGAAAAGAATTAAATAGTTTTTGAATGCACGGAATAATGATGATTATTTTCATCAGTTGTTCTCCTATGCATAGGGAACAGGTAAGCTTTATTTTCATCTAATGCTAACATATTCAAAATGTATGTTTTAGACCAAAGGAATTGGAGAACTGTCTTTGTGTTGTGACTCTTAAGGAGAAATGATCCTTCGTGGCTTTCAAGGAAACTAACCATACCATACAAAAACAATGATTTTGATATATCAATAGAAAATTAGATTATCTTACTTTGATTAGGATGAAAACCTGTAAGATATGAAGTAAAAATTAAAAATATTATAAATTATTATATAGATAATGATTATTTGAACACTTGAGTTTAAATAACTATTTTATTCTATAAACAGGAAAGTATCTGCAGATGTTGAATTAGCATGTAACTTGATTCTGACAAAATTTTGGCTTGTATCGTTGCAAGATCTTTTAATTATCAAAGGTATTATATATGAAAAATAATATGCTATCCACGCTAATTTTTTTTTATATTTAGTAAAGCTTTGTAGGATTGAAGATTCCATCTAGAGTATAGGGAAGGTTTTGTGGATGTAGATTATCAAAAAAATAAGAGGATATCTTAAGTGATAGTGAGAATCATAAGCGAAACAAAATTAGTGACTTCAGGAAGAGTATATAATGAAATGTGCGTAACAGTCTGAAAAAATTGCAGAGCGATGGACTCTTTGAGCAACTATTTTGCTTCGTTATGGGAAGAATGTGATAACGTAAACTGCCAAAAGCAGAATTCTTAGCCTGGAACCATGAGTCTAATGGCGAAAGAAAGATTTTTCCCTTTTTTAAGATCACAATCAATTTCACAGGGTCCTTGCTATGTTTCTTTCTAAAATAACAACTGAAATAACCTGAATGAATTATCTGCAAATCCAAGGACTTTAAATTATGAAAAGTAGGTATGTGAGTAACTTCAAATCCAGGTAACTGGATTTTTCATGCATATTGAGTATTTGTATGATTTAAGAGTTCATTTAATACGTAAGAAAGTTAAATGTATCTAAATAATGAAATATTACCTTCAGTTTCACAGAATATAAGAGGTCATATTTATCCTTGTAGGTTCATTCTTTTAGAAACCTTAGATAGTAATATAGTTAGTTATAATCACCTTCAGTTTTACAAATATTAGAGACAATATTAATCCTTGTATTAGTAAAAACTTGATGTTAAGACCAAACAGTCATCATTTAACTGAAGTATAATGGGACATTTAAGAGGATAGAAATATATGAAATATGATAGAAACAGCTTAGACTCTTGAGTATAGAAGAAAATGTTATATGATGGTGAGAATTATATGAGTGAAACAAAATTAGTGATTATGGAAGTGTAGATTAGTCCTTAAAATCTCAGAAAATATAGAATACCACCATCTCAGATGTACCACCAATAAAAGTTATTAATTTGGTGAACCTCTTTATTGAATTATATGAAGTATTATGGAAGTTAGCATAGGTAACCAAATGATCAGAGGAATATTTATTTCAAAGATCTAACCTAGTCTAAGTTTGATAAATAAAGATATTGAATTGCATATTCAAAATTTAAATTCTCTTGGAATTTGCAGAACTAACGGGAATACAAGAATTGCAAACCAATCGTATATTTGATCAACTACTGTTACTATTTTGCTTGATTGTGAGAAGAACGTAATGAATTAATTGCTGAAGACAGAATTCTTAGCGTGGGTGGATGTATCTGATGGAGAAAGAAGGATTTATTGTTCTGAAGGCATGATGAATTTTACAAGGTCGTTCCTATGTTTCTTCGTGGAGTGGAAATTGAAATGTACAACTCGAATAAAATATTATCTGCTATCTGCAAATCCCTACCTGCGAAATATCCATTTGGATTAGTTTATTGTTTGGTTACGATTAGAATCATACATAAATAAAAGTATGATTACAATACATAAGATTAAAATGTCAACGACAATTGTCATTTAGGGATTGTAAAACTGATTCTATGCTGGGTAAATTTTTGAATTTCTTAAATATACATCGTAGACTATTAAACTATAAGAGAATACCTCACCAGGGTTCTTACGAATCGTATGAATTGAAAAATTTTCAAAATATTAAACGGAGTATGGATTAAAATTGTAATTGAAAATATGTGACAATGTTCTGTGAACGTCGGACGTGACTGATGATCTGGAAATTTGTGTTTGAGCCGAAGTAAGCTATTTTCAGCAATTAATTTAAAATATTTTTACTTTCCATTGGAAGATATGAATAGCTCTATCCAAAGGTCCGATTCTCGGGGAAGACACATATGAAAACGGCTTTTCCTGATCGCGTCAGTGGAAAAAGCCTTTTTCAATTTTACCGGACCATCTTTCGCGAAAAACCGGGAAATCGGTGTTTTAGATAATTTTTTTGAAAATGTTAGCGTGGTCGTATAGGCATGTGAAATGCACCTAACGAAAGTCCGTCTCATGAACTTTACGGTGCTCGCTTCGCTCGCGAGATCGCCTTCCCCTTTCTACCTCGAAATATCGCATTTCTGAACCCCTCGCCGACCCAAAGTTTTTCGATCTCCTTCTGTGGATTACCACAGAAATATTCCTTATTGTTTTTAATATATTGGGATTAATATATTGGGATGATGGAGTCATGATTTAGGTTCGGGGAGTATTGATTTTCAGAAGAATACAACTCATATTGTACAAGTAAATGCTTTGGAGGTTTCCATCTCCCTTCCAGATAATGAAAAACTCCATATAAGTTTTACAGACCTCCTTCAACAGATGCACATGATTTTGTCAATTCTCTAGATGAAAACCTAAAGAACAAACAAAGTTAGGAGTTAAATGTCAATTGAAGGAAATATCAATAATAACACCTTGAATGAATTGGATGACCTGGTATCCACATGTAAGTGAATATACCTACATATCGGTGATAATCAAGTGAGTAGTGATCAGAACAATATTGAAGATATTGTAAATGCGGTAACAATAGAAACACTTATAATATAACCTCGCAACGACTGTCAGTTTCCCGATTACAAGGAAAAACAAATGAGAAAGTACTATAGGTACTAGGGTCGTAGATTACACGAATTTTAGAGGAGAATTGGGGAACTTTAAGGCTATTTACTCTCAGTAAGCCCCACAACTAAAATCAGCTTATTTTTTGGGTACGCTGTACAGATTACTTAAACAGAATACAAAGACGATGAAAATTAAAAGAAGAAACCCAAGTAACATTTTTGGTAACCTGAAGATTTATAAATTTGAAATTGATGTTATTAGTGACTCATAATAGGGGTGCTAAGTACCTGAGGTGTTTTAGTTCATATAGGAAAAATGATTGATTCCCAAAAGATTCTTTAAACTATAGATTTTCAACTGTTCATAAAAACTAGAGGTTATAGTACCAAAAGGTTCATAATATGGGTTTATAAAGGTGACAGGAACCCGCCTATGAAACATCAGAAGCAAGGTGATACGACAGTTATTATAGGGCGTTCTATAGAAGTGTTTGCAACTTTGTAATATAACCGATAGTGTTCGGTGTTTTCAAGTTTTTATCAAGTCTTTTATATACATAAAAATCATGTATGTCCAAAAACTGAGTACCCTTATAAATCAAGATGAGAATAAGTAAGAAAAGATGTTTTTAAATACAATTTCATAACTACTTGAAAGTGTTCACTGCATTTTTCATAGTTTGCAGAATAACCTATAGAAATTATTGAATTTACACCCAAGAATCGGGAAAATAATATCTTTAGGTCCTTATTGATATTATCATCAATTTTTCTGCAAGGTGATTCAAATTCTCTCCACTTAATCCTTTTTTTCTAGGAAAATTCGTTGAATAATCTATAACACTGTCCATATATTGCAGCATTGCAGATATTTTTTCTTCTGCAGCCTTGTATAACAAAAATTTGTCTCTCTTCTTAATACAAGGATACTGTTTCCAGTCTTTATCGGGCTTTGAGAACGGATTTCGTACTGCACTCGCTGCATTCCTTGATTTGGGCCAATAAAGAATGCCGTTTTGTTCCCAAGCTTCAGGAACAATTGTACGAGAAGGAATATCTCTTCCTGTTTCTTCGGTTTGAACTATTTTGATAGACATGTCAACAGCTAAACACAATTATTGAAAATAGTACACAATATCTTGAGTGAAAACTTGCGTCAAGGATAATAGGTTTGTTTTCATTCAGAGAGCGACACCTTCAAATGACCAGTAGTTCTCACGCATCCGGATTAATTCGCATGCGTGAGAACTACTGGTCATTTCAAGGTATTTTGAGTTACCATCAGTTATAATATACGGATGGTGGTGGTGTAAATCACTTTAAGTTCATAAAGTTGCTACGTTTTTTTATTCAGTAATTTTTATCACTTAAATTGGTGATTATGAATATTTCAAAAATTATTATAGAACAAAAAGGCAGTGTATTTACATTAGGAATGTGAAATAATTTATATGAGTCCAAGTGTTGAGCATGACTAAATATCCGACACGGCCATATTGTTATTGAAAACTAGCTGATCCGACAGACTTCGTCCTGTCAAAAAGATTTGTAATGTGGCAGTTTTTGTGCCTACGTATTTAAAAAAATTCTCCTGAACAGAACCGTCACCCTGGTGATAGGGCGTTGTGAATAAAAAATAATTCAATATAACATATATAAGGACTTAAAAGTAAGTAATCGCTTTATTGTTAATCATGAGAATCATTTTTTTTTCAATCACCGATTGTTTCGGGTAAAACAAAGCGCATGCCGGACGAAAAACGTCAAGGCACGCGTCCCCTCGCTACGGATTCTGCAAGAACTTCCTGACGATTCGGGCAGTTTGAAGAAGGACCTGCTTCTGGGCATGTGATATTATATTCCCCTTCAATCCTAGTCTTTCGGTATTCTCACCCAGGTGTCTCTCAACCAATCCATTCACAGATATTATCAATGGTAGTATACTGACAGCATCAAGCTTATAAATAGCCTTCAACTGGAACGCCAGGTCTCCATATTTGCTGAGTTTCTCTGTATGAGCTCTGGCAATGTTCTCGTCAGCCGGTATAGTGACGTCTAGAAGCAGACAAGTTTCCTTACTATTGTCAAACAACACTATATCTGGACGATTATGAGCCACTGCCAGATCCGTAATCATGGCAGCATCCCAGTAAAGCTTGTATCGTTGGTTTTCCAACAGAGTCTGAGGTCGGTACAGATAATGTTCAACCTCACGCTGGATCAATTCCAATCTTAATGCCATCTGTTGGTGATACAATCTAGCCATCGCGTTATGTCTTTCAAGGTAATCTAGAGGCGCCAAAACAGAGCATGAAGATGTTATATGTTGTATCGATTCTTGGCCTTGAGAACATTTTCTGCATTGATCCGTTGGTATGTTCATCTTCGCAATATTTCTCAAGTACATCCTTGTTGGCATGACCTGGTCCTGGATTGCAATGAGTCTTCCTTCCGTCCCTGGGTACAGGTATCCTGCACGTAAGTAGTTAAGTGTTTGGACTCTATTAATTACATTACTATCTAGGTGATTCGGGTACCTGCCATGCAGCGCCTTGGACTTCCATTCCTCTCAGCTCTTCAGATGTTTTCATGGAGGGCCTGTCTTCCCGATGAGCTAAATCAAGTGCGGAAACCCTGTCATCAGCCTCGCACAATGCCCGGTTAAGTGGTAAGCTACTTTTATGGAAATATGCCCTGAGGCTTTCGATGTTCTTATTATGCGTGGCCTCGATATTGAGTAGACCTCGTCCTCCCTGTTGTCGTGGGAGATAGAGGCGGATCACCGATGAATGGGGATGGTGCATTCCAGCTTTTGTGAGAACGGATCTCACAGCTCTGTCCAGCTCACGGAGTTCGGTCAGCGACCAGGTTATCACACCAAAGGAATATGATATACATGGCATTGCCCACACGTTTATTGCTGTAAAAAGGGATTTGGAGTTCAGTTTCGATCTTGTCAGAAGCTTCAATCTTGTTAGCAATTTCTGTCTAAACGATTGCTTCATCTCGGAAGTTTCTATTTCAAGCGCCTGTTTGATTCCCAGATATTTGTATGATTCATCATTTTTCAAATTCGGTATGGACAGGTTGGACATAAGGGTGGTTTGTTGTTCTGTATACTGTATTTTCCCTCTTTTGACTTCTAGAACTGCGCACTTATCAGTTCCCATTCTCATACCAATGGAATCACTAAACGCGGCAACTATCTCAAACAGCCCCCTGAGTTCTCCCTGGTTTGCAGCATACAATTTCAGGTCATCCATATATAGATGGTGAGTGATGTTTATTTTCCTATTTTTGTCGATAACGTACCCATATTTAGTATTATTCAAAAGTATACTCAATGGATTGAGTGCTAAGCAAAACCATACAGGGCTGTCCCCCTGAAACATTCCTCGCCAAATATTGACCGGCTTTGACTCTTCAACTCGATCGTTTCTATTCCATCAGACATGTAAGGACACCGACGATACTATCTGCAACTCCATGCATTTTCAAAACCTCCAAGTGCCAAGAATGGGGAACCGAATCAAATGCCTTCTGATAGTCCACCCATGCTATAGAAATATTCCTCAGTCTTTTTCGTGCTTGCTTGGTGATGATGTAATCAGAGATGAGGAGCTCCTTACATCCTTTGGTTTGCATGCGGCATCCACTTTGCTCCGGGGCAAGAAGTCCATGTCTTCTAAGGTGTCTATTGATATGCCTAGTTAGAACGGCAGTAAAGATTTTGTACACAGATGAGAGGCAGGTGATAGGGCGGTAGTTTTTTGGGTCGGTGGAATCGCCCTCCTTGGTTATGAGGTAAGTTATGCCCGTCGTGAAGAATTCTGGTATTATGGAGGGATCAATGAGAGCCGCCCGGAAAAAGTCCACCAATGGTCGGTGTACAGCGGTGAAATGTTTCCACCAATAGTTCTGGATTTTATCAATACCGGGTGATGTCCAGTTTTTCGCCTTTTTTCGAACCTCTACTATGTCAGTCAACTCAAAGTTGACGTCCTCCATTGAATATCCCTGGATCTTAGATCGCGCCTCATCTATCCAGTACGCCTCACGATCGTGTGCTACCCTCTCCGACCAGATCTTAGACCAATATTCTTCTGCCTTCCTCGGGTTTTCCTTTCCCTCCAGATTCCTGAAAAACTGTTTCTGGTTGTTGAAAAACAGTTCATTATCCGTGTACCACCTTACTCTCTCATTATAGCGGCGTAACCTGCTCCCCAACGCTTTTATTTTTTGCTTCAGGCAGTCGCATGCAATGGTAATTTTTTCCCTGAAGGCACTATCTCTTCGCTTTATTCGGAATCAACATCAACAATGTGTCGCGAAAGAGCGGTGTTAAGAGATACATACAATGGACTGCTCGATTCTCTTGGAGTACAACAATCTTGGTATTCTCGGCCTGCTCGTCGGTTCTACTCCCGAATATCTCATTAAATTCCCCACAAAGCACACCTCCAAACCACTATCGTGATCTCTCGGCAAAAATAATCCACTGCTTCTCAGTCACACTGATGATCTACGAGACTTTTCACTGTGGTCCTCCACCATTTGACCCCCTGTCAGTACACATGGTGAGCAAGTACTCTTTATGATGTTCAGCTCTGCTGTTGATATTTTTTGTTTATTTAAGATCCATCTTACACGATCAGATATCAACTGAGCATAAACTGGTCTGCTCGGCATCATGTCGTTTCAAATCTCAACCAACAGTTGTCGATAGGTTTTATCAGTTTGCTCCTAATTATTATTATTATTATTATCATTATAATTATTACCATTATAGTGCTTTGTGGTATACGCTGTTTTTTGTTTGATTACCTGGCGCATAGATAAACAAATCTGATGGTTTTCCAACATGGGAACAGGCAACATACAATTGACCATGTGAGAAACATGGGTTTTCTAGATTAATACCTGGCACGACAAGGGCCTTTGAAAATTAAATGAAAACGAAAGGAAAATTAACAATGAAATTCTGATAATAAAAAATGACCCGAAAAGAAAATCGAATGCTGGAGCACTGCCTACCTGGTTTCAGTACGGCTGAGTTCCCTGTCCATGCACTCGCGAGCTATAATAGTCACCTTTTTTCACCAGAGTTCCAATTTGTAGAAATCAACGAGAAATTTATTGCGAATAAAGTGTGGCACTGCACCGAACGAGCGTCGACGTGTGTGTTTGAACGACGACTCCGTACCATTGTCTTTGCTCGACATAGGTCATATGCTCCAACATATGTTACGCGTCCATAGGGAAAGAAATGAACATACGTGGGCCGCACGAAACGAGCAAGCAACTTGGAATAGAAAATAAATGAATGCAACTAATAACATTGAGTTGCAGTAACATAACCGCCCACCTAAAATAGAATATTTTATGAAACAAAGCAAATATAAAATTGAAAAGATATCGAACATAAAGCAAAGAAAATATATACATATATACATCAACATACGTCATAATTACTGAAGAGGTAATGGACACAATTTAACCACTGATCTCTGCAGTACACCTTGAGTAGTCCGAACAGTAGCTACTCTAGCTATTTTATCAGCGCCAGGATGCAAATTTTCAATGCGTCCAAGTCGCCAGCGCAATGGAGGGAGTTGATCATCTTTTATCAAGACTAGTGCACCTATTGAATAAGGTGGCGAGTCACTATTGAACCACTTTTTTCGTTGTTGCAGGTATTCTAAATTCCATCTTTTCCAAAAATCCTGATGGATACGAGTTAAAAGCTGCCAACGCGATAATCGACCGATAGATAGGTGAGATAAATCTGGTTCAGGAATAGCAGTTAATGGAGCCAAAGTAAGAAAATGTCCTGGTGTTAGTGCAGATATGTCATTCGGATCATTACTAAGCGGACATAGAGGGCGAGAATTGAGCACAGATTCAATCTGTAAGTGGACTGTATAAAACTCCTGTATGACCTGTTGAGACAGAAGGAACTGTAAAGTCTGAGCACCTGGATGCAGATATATTTTATGGAAATGCTGAATAAGGAGCTCAGTAAGACGATGAGATGAAGGAAGCAAAGCTGGGTGTTTGTGATCATAGGCCAGACCAGAAAAAGACAGACGACCGCCCACCCTGAGAACACCATCTTCTCCAATAAATGGATTCAATTTTCGAAGTAATTTAGACATGGGATTTCTCGAGATGAGATTATCGATCTGTCCCTTGAACACAACCCGTTGAACCTGTTTTATAATGAAGAAAAGTGCATCTTTGAGATGAACTGCGGAAAATCTATATATCCTAGGAGCCTTAGAGTTCTTCATGAAGTGAACAAATCTGAAAATGTAAGCTACCATAGAATCAGACCAAGCAAAAATGTCATCTATTGTAAAGGCTGATTGGTAAACAGAGGAAACCATATTAATGAGCTTTGATAATAAGAGACAAGCACACAATTCCAGTCGTGGAAGTGAAATTCTCTTCAATGGGGAGACCTTTGATTTACCACCTACGAAAGAGATGTCAATAGAGCCGTCAAAATTGAAAAACCTGAAATCTCCGAAACCATGAAGTTCGCAACGATAAAATGGTTTCGATGCAAGTTTCCGAGGTATCTCCAATTTACCCAATTCGGTTAATTCGGATTTACACTGATTCCAGCGACGGCTGACATCGTCTGGAAGTGTATCATCCCATTGCAAACCTAATGTCCGAAGATGCTGGATCAAATGTTTAGCAAGAAAAGTAAATGGAGAAAGGAACCCCAAAGGGTCGAAAATTCGAGAAAGTTCGGAAAGTATGGTACGTTTGGTACATACCTGCACAGTAGTTTCCGCAAAATAAGAAAATTCGTCCGACGAAGGAAACCACCTCAAACCAAGAATTATGACTAATATTCGACGATACATTTGCTTGACATCAACTGTGAAAACGAACCGATGAACACGAAAGTTCATCAAAATGACAATAATATCCTTTTGTAATTTAGGATCTATCAATAGAGCATCATTTAAAGATAAATGACCGGGTACATGAGCTGACGCATCGAAAACAACCCTCAACTTTGTGGATGGACTGTTTGGTCTGATTATACAATGGTGAGGGATATAAAAAGTATTTTCATAATCCGAACTCGTAGAAATTAATGACATATGATCTTTTTCTAAATATTCCTGCATGAAAGTAGAGTATTCCCTGTATATATTCTGGTTTTTAATAAGTTTACGTTCAAGGGATAAAAAACGAAGTAGTGCGAGAGAATATGTGTCACCGAATGAAAGTGTTGACTGATCAGGTTTAAATGGTAATGCCACAGTGTACCGTCCAGATGTATTTCTAGAATAGTTCTGAGTGTATAAGTTCTCACAAAATTGATCTTCTGGTGATACAATGACATTCTCTGAAACTTCTTCAAGTTCCCAAAATCTTTTCAACGAGGAGTTTAAACCTGATTCAGACAATGACAAATGAAAATTGTTAACTGATATGTTAGGTGATTGAATCTTTCCCATGAAAACCCAACCAAACACTGTCTCAAGTACTGTTGGTTCTAAACCGTTACCCTCGATACGACCCGGTCGAATTATTAAAGAGAATATATCCGCTCCTAAAAGAAGGTCTATTGATTTCGGAATGGAAAAGTTCGGATCTGCTAACTTCTTGTTATGGACACAATTCCAAAACGAAGAATTTACGAAAGAACTCGGCATCTCCGCACAAATCTTCGGAATCACGACGGCATCGAATGTAAAAGATGGATTTATTTGACCTGATGGACGAATAGTACATTCAGTGCTGCAATTAGCAGAAGATGAGCTTTCACAAATTCCATTTATCGAAAATGAAGCATCACAAATTTTCAAGCCTAATCTATTTACACACGATTGAGTTATAATATTTATTTGAGAGCCTCCATCTAACAGAACTCGGACCTTCTGATATCTACCCCAAGCATCACGAATTTCGACCTCAGCGGTTGCTAAGAGAACGGTAGAATTTGAAGAAACATTGGTTAAAACCTGAGCTGAGCCTGAATCCGATGAATTTGCAGCATTGAAATGAAACGTCTCTGATGAAGAATCATTATCCGCATTATTGCGCATGTGCAACAGGGTATGATGCCTTCCGTGGCAAACACGACAATTTGACTTTGAAGAACAATTGTTAATCTTATGTCCAGAATAGAGGCAATTGATACACCAATTTTTGTTCTTCACAGTCTTGAACCGATCTTGAACAGTCTGTTCCAAAAATGATGGACATTTGTAAATACTATGAGCTAACTTGCAATAATTACAGGTTATACGTTTCTTGAATGGTTCAGTTTCCGTTTGAACGAGAAGAGTCGAATTTCTTCTATTCATTGAGAGAGAACTAGATTTCAAAACTTGAGAATTCGAAACTGAATGAGTTTTCGACGGAAGAGAAAGAGCTACTGCCTCCAAGGCTATACACTGATTTGTCAGGAAATTTCGCAAATTGACAAACGACGGAATATCGGTTGAACATTCTTGCAATTCAAAACGTTTGATCGTTGCTGAATCTAATTTCTGAATGAGAATGTGAAATAAAACAAAGTCCCACTGGTCAACGAGTAAACCTAAATTCCTTAATACCGATAAGTTTTCCGCAAAAACCTCTAGAATTCGCCTAATTTCTTTAGCTGAATCACCCTGTAGCTTTGGAACATTACATATTTCCTTCCAACACGTATTAGCGAGAAGTCTTTTATTTTGATATCTTTCCGCCAATGTCTGAAAAGCGCTTTCATAATTTTCAGCAGTCAATGGAAACCCTTTAACTAAACTTAAAGCATGAGAAGAAAGTGAACTAAGCAGGTATTGAAACTTTTCTATTTGACTCAAGTTAGAATTTTCATGTACCAAACTTTGGAACAAATCGAAAAAAGTAGGCCACTCTTTATAATTCCCATTGAAAATGGGAAATACTATCTTTGGAAGTTTAACATTTGGCGAACTGATAGAGCAACTGTCTTGGTTTTTTACTGGAATGTTTACTACAGGAAATAAATTAACATAAGTTGTTCTGATGGTGTAATAATTATCCATAAAGGCTGTTCGAATAACCTTCTCAGTGTTCAACTCTGGTTCTTCGGAAGATACAATGATAGAAACAATTGACGTATGTAAATTTTGAAAGTCCACGAGAATATCGTCAAGTATTTCACATCTTAATTTGAATCTTACGTGTAGACTTTCATCAGTGACAGCGAATTGTGCTAAATTCAGAATTTCCTCGAGATCATCAATAACAACTTGACGACGAGCTTTGAGTTGTTTCAATTTTGTCACCATTATTATTATTCAAGGTATACTGCAGAAAACAATATGAATTTTGTTTTGAGTAATTTTGAAAAAAGAGTAAATAGACTAACCGATTGAAAAGAACTAAATTAACCAACAAAGCAAACAATTAAGATTGAATCTACAGAATTGAAAATCGAGTTGAAAACAAACAAATGAAAATAATGAAATGTAAATAAACAAAAACAAGAATGTCTATCTTTGTTTATGTTTTGAATCAAGGTTATGAGCATAGATGAGAAAAACAAATGAAGAGCTGTCTATGTTCTCAGGTAATGAAAGCTAAATTCTTTTAACATGCGCAGATATTAAAGGATTTATGAATGTGTTCGATATCTTATCAAGTTTTTGAGGTTACGTGAATAATTGACAGATTGAAATAAATGCAAATGAAAAAACTAAATGAAAAAATTCCAAAATGCTTGATCGCAATAATTTTGAAAACGCGGTTCGAAAATATGCGGCTCAAGAAGGACCAAAATGGCACGACAAGGGCCTTTGAAAATTAAATGAAAACGAAAGGAAAATTAACAATGAAATTCTGATAATAAAAAATGACCCGAAAAGAAAATCGAATGCTGGAGCACTGCCTACCTGGTTTCAGTACGGCTGAGTTCCCTGTCCATGCACTCGCGAGCTATAATAGTCACCTTTTTTCACCAGAGTTCCAATTTGTAGAAATCAACGAGAAATTTATTGCGAATAAAGTGTGGCACTGCACCGAACGAGCGTCGACGTGTGTGTTTGAACGACGACTCCGTACCATTGTCTTTGCTCGACATAGGTCATATGCTCCAACATATTTTACGCGTCCATAGGGAAAGAAATGAACATACGTGGGCCGCACGAAACGAGCAAGCAACTTGGAATAGAAAATAAATGAATGCAACTAATAACATTGAGTTGCAGTAACAATACCACAAACACTTAATGATTGCCCCTGGGACTTGTTTATAGTCATAGCAAAAGCAAGCCGCACTGGAAACTGTAGTCGTTTAAACTCAAATGGCACATCAGTCGGAATCATTGGGATGCCCGGTATGAGAACATCATCTCCTTTATACTTTCCTTTGAGTATAGTTGCTTCTATCACATTGTTAGGTAATTTTTTTATCGCTAACCGTGTACCGTTGCAAAAACGCGGTTGGTTGATATTTCGCAACATTATAACCACCGATCCAACCTTTAATTGAAGATTGTGAGGTGGCAATCCTGGCGAATCCAGCGAATTTAAAAATTCCGGTGGATAGTTGACTACATCATCTTGATTAGTAGCCGAATCAACTGATTTATATATCCTCAATTCGCCTGTAATTTGTTCTTGAATTTTGAAATTTAATTCATTTACGTCTATGTTTTTTGCAGCCAGTATAGCTCGTTCGCTCAACCAATCATGGTTTCTGTAATTTTGAGAAACATCTGGAAACACCTTCTGAATAAGTTCATCTTTTGATCGAGTTAACTGACAAAAACTTTGAGAAAAGTTAATGCAGCCAGTCAACATGTCTATAGGAAATTTGCCATTACCAATGTCAATGAGTTGTCTAGAGAATATGTTTCCAGATTGGTCATTTTGCAACTCGACACGCATATTCTTGCTTAAATGAAGTACTTTGACATGTTTCCACAAATTGGAGGACTTTAGACATGCATTGAGTTCATGAGCTGGCGTTGATCGTGGAATCACTGGCAATGTTGTTCTCATTTGAATGCCGTATTTTCACGTTGCAGTTCGTCTTCTTCAATTACGGAAGAGATAAAAACTATTGTGAATCTGTTATCGCCAGCCATCTGGTTAATCTTGAAGGCGATCCATCGGCGGATGACTGATTGGGAATTCCTAAGGCCTGCCATACACGTAAAGATTTATCGATTGGTGAAGAATATCTGGTCATTGTAAATTGTGTCGGGAGAAACTGGGAAGACAAGGTTATAGGATTCAATGTTCCGACTGCGAGTCCTGGTTTCATAAAAAATGTACATTGGTGGATGATACGCTTTTGGATAAACTTAAAAAAAGGACGGCCAAGTGGTCATTGAGGATTGCTGCAACATCTCGGCGGTGGATATCGGTGTGATTGTAGAGACTCCATCTAAGAAAGTAACTCTGGAGGATATAATGTGCAAATTGAGTAATATTGAAAATCAGTACCTGAAATTATTGGATATGTTTGAGAAGATCAACGAGCAAAACAACCTACTAAAATCGGAATTGTCAGAGGTTAAAACGGAACTAGAAGCTCTCATCTCAAAAAGAATAATCAAGGTAATCATGAGGTTATCATATCGGAGATTAATGATAGAATGATTCGGGCAAATAATGTGATGATTTTTAACTTAGACGAATCTCCTAATATGGATTTAAAGGTCCGAGTTGCGGATGACTTGAGCAGGGTAGTTGAATTGTTTGGTCCGGCCGATGTGAAGGCTGATGAGATAGTGAGTGTAGTACGCATAGGAAAGAAGGGAACGCAGAACCGTCCTACAAAAGTTGTATTTTCTTCGCCCAAAATAGCAAATAGGGTACTTAAGTCCATTCCTGCCATACTTCAGGATAAATCAAATAAAATATCTGTTCATTCGGATCAGACGCTTATGCAGCGTAATCAGTTTACCTCTGTTCGTGAAGAATTAAACAAGCGTAAGCTTGATGGCGAGTCGAATCTGTCCATGAGGTATATCAGTGGGACACCTACTATAGTTACAAGTAGACAAAAAAACTAAATTTTCCCCCTTTAGTGAAACGTTCGAGCGATTTGTTGGTCTATTACCAGAATATGGGTGGTTTGAGGACCAAATTAAGTAATATTTATAATACTGTTGAACAATGTTGTTATGATGTCTTAGTTTTCACGGAGAGTTGGCTGGATGCGGATATTCTGGATTCTGAAATTTGCCCTCCATCATTTAATATATTTAGAGTGGACAGAAATAGTAAAACAAGTAAAAAATCTAGAGGGGGTGGTGTAGTAATTTTCGTACGGTCCACATTGGGTGCTATCGTCGTTGATCACAGGTTTGATAGCATAGAACATCTATTTATATTATTAAAAGGACAATATAATATTATTGTTGGAGGTGTTTATATACCCCCCAACTCGAAGGAAGAAATGTACGCAGCGCATGGCATGGCCTTGGAGGACTTGTCATTAAGATATCCTGATGCCAAAATGTTTATCTGTGGTGATTAAAATGTACCTGATTCCGTGTGGTCCAACGACCAGTTTCAGCTTAGAGGGGCCACTGTCACTTCATCAGGACTGGATGACTCTTTGAATTTTGCTGATTTGCATCAGGTATGTAAAATTCCAAACACTCGTAAAAACTTTCTGGACCTATTTTTCACCAATGTGATATCAACCACCATAAGGCGGGCATCAGATCCAATACAGGAGGATGGTGTCCACCACAGTGCGTTGGAGTTTACAGTGGATCGGACATGCTTGCGTTGTGATAGTCTTGAATATAGTGAAGAACAATTTGATTTCTATAGGGGAGACTATTTGGGACTGAACGAGTTTTTGGCCTCATGTGATTGGAGTTTTGAAGGTGAAAGTGTTGATGTATCTGTGTCAAGGTTTTATGATGCTTTGTATTATGGTATGAATTGTTATATTCCTAAAAAAACTAGAAAGCTCTCAAAATATCCACCTTGGTTTGACCGCAATCTTATTAAACTTATTGCTCGAAAAAAGAGAGCTCATAAAAGATATTTGATATCAAAGTTCAATTATGATTACTTAGTATTTAGCGAATTACGAAAAAACTGTAAACTATTGGGTGATGCTCTTTTGAAAAGTTATTTATTGAGAATCGAAGGTAATTTGCAATCAGATCCTAGACACTTCTGGTCATACGTGAATTCCAAAAGTAATGCTTCTAATTTGCCTGATATGGTGTATCTCGGGGACAGATGTAGTTCAAGCGGACATGAGGTGGTTCAATTGTTTTCGGATTTCTTTTGTAACGTGTACAGCCATGATGTGATTGTTCCTCCCGAGGTTATTTATGAGCAAGGCACTAGTGTTGGTTCTTGTCAGTTTTCTCCTGGGGAGGTCTACGAAATTATTGAAAGCATTAAGCCTAAGGTCTCTGGTGGTCCGGACGGGATTCCCGCGTTTGTTTTGAAAAAATGTGTTGGAGGTCTAACATTACCTCTTTGCGATCTTTTCAACAGCTCATTGAGAGAGGGGCGTCTACCATCGATATGGAAGGAGAGCTATGTAATTCCCATTTTCAAATCCGGAAAAAGGAATGATATCACGAACTATCGTGGGGTATCAATTCAGTCCGCCATACCAAAGCTACTAGATAGCATGGTATGTAGTTATTTATCTTGGAGGTGTAATTCGCTATTGATTGAAGAGCAGCACGGTTTTCGTCGGGGGCGTTCATCTGTTACTAACTTGGTGTTATACATTAATGACATAATACGGTGTTTCGAGTCGGGGTCACAGGTGGACGCGGTGTATACGGATTTTAAGAAAGCATTTGACAAAGTTAATCATAATTTGTTGTTTTCTAAATTACAGGCATTTGGCATTTCGGGTTGTTTGTTGTTGTGGTTGAGAAGTTTTTTTAGTGGCCGCACTCAGTCAGTTCGATATAGGAATTATGTGTCCTGTGTGTTTGATGTTCCGTCGGGAGTTCCTCAGGGATCTCATTTGGGCCCGCTTTTGTTTAATATCTTTAATAACGATATGGGTGGTCAGTTTGGTGAGGTGAAGTTCTTGTTATTCGCGGACGACATGAAAGTGTACTCAGTTGTTGATGAGCTCAGTATGGCTTTCAGTTTACAGGCCGTAGTTGACAAAGTCTTTGAATGGTCAATGATCAATTTGTTGCCATTGAATGTTAATAAGTGCAAGATGATGAGATTCTGTAGAACTGGTAGCGTACTCGAACATAGATATAGTATAGATGGATTCACTCTAGATACCGTCGAGGTGATTAACGATCTTGGCGTCATATTGGATACTAAGCTCAACTTTGATGAGCATATATCGTCGGTGGCATCAAGAGCATGCCGTATGCTCGGCCTTCTCATTCGTAATTCAAGAGATTTCTCAGCTAACACTGTAAAGATAATGTATTGTTCCCTGGTATGGTCAATATTGGAATATGGTTCGATCATATGGTCACCGTTTTACAATTGTAGGGTCGAAATCATCGAAAGAGTTCAGCGTAAATTTTTGCGATACCTAACCTTCAGATCGTATATGGAAGTTTCAAGTAATAACATGGAAATTGTACGTCTTGGTCACAATTTGGATGCTCTTGCTCTTCGTCGTGAAATGTTCAATCTGTTTTTTTTTGTTTAAAATCATTAATGGAATGGTTGATTGTCCGGATCTGCTCCAATATATTGGTTTAAATTGTCCCAGTAGGACTACTAGGAACAAGTTTTTATTTCATGTAGATTTACATAGAACCAACTATGGTGCCAATTGTTTTCCCGATCGTTGCTTGTGTTTGGCTAATGATGTTGCCAATCATTTGGACTTCTTCGCTTCTTTTGCTCCATTTAAATTCGGGGTGCGTGCAATTTTTCGGGAACGTAATCAGTAGATAGTTAAGTTGCAGTGTGGATTATTTTGTTTTTATTATTCATTGATTTTTTGTGTCAGCACATATGTACTAATGGTTAGGCTAGATTTTGAATTGTACTATTGTATGAAATTTTTTTTTTGTATCGTTTTTGTTGTTTACAGGGGGTTTCCCGTTTATACTTATAGATACTCTTTATTCTATAGTAAATAAATAAATAAATAAATAAATGTTTGACGAAAATCTCCTGCTAATAAAATCATTGCACCACCAAATCGGTTATTATTGCTCCGTAGATCTTTTAAGGTTCTGTCTAAAGCCTCCAAAGATTTTTTATGTGCCATCGTGCATTCATCCCAAACAATCAATTTACATCGTTGCAGAAACTTTGCCATTGCAGAGTTCTTCGAAACGTTGCAGGTTGGTTTTTCATTGCTTTGCATATTTAATCGCAATTTTAGTGCTGAATGGGCTGTTCGACCACCTTCAAGCAAAGTTGCTGCGATTCCCGACGAAGCAAGTGCAAGTGCAATTTTATTTTGTGAGCGAATTGTTGCTAATATTAATGAAATCAAAAAAGTTTTTCCTGTACCACCAGGTGTATCTAAGAAGTAAATCCCTCCAGTTTTATCGTTTGTTACTTTCATAAGAGTTTCAAATACATACTTCTGTTGTTCATTTAACAGTGGAAGATTTATTTGAATTAATTCTTTGAAAGCGTTGAGATCATACAGTTTTTCTCGATGCAATTCTTGGTTAAAAGCGTCATGCATTGGACGATTGGGCGCGGTCAGGCCTAATTGAATTAATAGTTTGTTTGACATTATCAAGCACATGTCCTCAATTGAAATCAATGTTTCATTGTAAATTTCTTCACTGATTTGTATATTTGGATTTCCCATTCTATTCCGTATTTGATACAAAATATCATCACACATATAATCTTTGTACTTGATCCACAAATCAATTGGGTTTGATGAGAAGCATGTAGATATGATTATAGAAAACAATGTTCGTATTTGATGAGCGTGTGATGATATTATAGCATCATTGAGAGTTTGATCCCAATGAGCGTCATTTTCAAGCAATTGCAAACATAGATATGATCTTTGACGTTAGGAACACACCTACATTGCTTAGACAACAGTGAGTGCTTGTAATTTAATATGAACTTTATACCATAGCAATGAAGCTCAAATTGACTACGTTTAAGTTACAAATCATTTGTATGGGAAAAAGAAAAGGGCTATTTTTAGGTTTTTTCCAGCAATAATTCTAATTTTTCTCGCCATAGAAACCATCCTTTAACTTCAACGAACATTTTAAAAAAAGATTTGGCCAAATTGGTCCAGGCGTTGTTGAGTTATGCGCTTACCAACACATTTTGCGATTCATTTTTATATTATAGATAATTTTTCAGTATTTTTTCAGCTTTGTGAAAAATTTAGAACAAAGAAAGAAAGTTGAATTTGCATTGAAACTCAATTTTCTGTTATTTTCAAGATACTATTGTTCAAAACTCAGTATTTGTATTGAATAATTGTTACATTTAGAAAAAAATAATTGAAATTGATTTGTATATTATTCAATAAAAAATTCAAAACTTTCGTATATCGAAGGCGCACGGATTATTCGGAGGTAAAATTAGATTTCATACAGTGTAGAAAAAATTGCAAGTGTTTTCTCAATTATCTTCAAGATTTTCTCAGCGCTTATAAGAAATGTAACATGTAAGCGTTCAATAAAACCAACTACGTATCTTCAACTTGATATTTAATGTTATTGGGTTGTTTCTGAATTCAACTAACCAATAAACCAACAATTAAATAAAGATGAATAATACTTGACGTTGAATTAGAGTGAAATAATACGACAAAGTTGCGCATGCGCGTTTTCATCCAGAAAGGTAACGCAAACAGTATCGTCTCCATATGGGGGTTTTATAACAGTCGTATAGATAGGATTATAAAAGTGTTCAAATGGTTATCGGAAATACCATAAGTCTTTGTTGACACTTATAGGGAAGTTATAAATTATATCATTTAAGGCCAATAAAGGATATATAGGGGACAGGGAAAATTTATTGTATCTACATTATATAACTTTGAATTTTATAAGGTATTGTCGAAGAGTGTATTCGCACTTTTATAAAACAAAAAATGCTACTTGGGAAGGTACGAAGAAAGGAGTAGATAACCGGTATCGTATAGTCCAGCAATGCTAAGGAGACACTATACAGGGTGAAACTAAAAAGTGTGAAATATTTAAGAAGGTGATTCCTCATCGAAAAAAAGATAGGATCTTTCATATAAAGAAGCTTCATTGGAGAATACCTTGTTAAGATACAGCTCCTCAAAGGGAGTACATAAAATTTGTATAACAATCTTTTTCACAAGCACCAAGAAAGTTGAAATATTGAAATTAACCTAACGTTTCCTACTAAAAAGATACTTATCCAGTTATTTATTTGGTTTACCCCATGGTTGTAAGGGTAGGAAACACAACCGCTAAAGTTTATTTCCAATGTAACTTTTTGTCTTATTATTTGTTTACCATTTAAAAATTTATTCCCGATAGCCTGTTTCATTCTAAACAAAAAATGTTTCATGAGTTTTTGTCCAAAATAAACCAGTTCGCAGCAAAAAATTATTTTACGAACAACTACAGAGATAGGTACATCGTTATAAATGCGAACTGGATTTATTATTATTCTGTATTTAGTACCTGCATCAAACGACTAAATGGTAAAAAACAAATCTAACTTATTAATAACAAAACACACAACACGTAGAAATCATATTAAATGTTCAATACATATGTCTACGTCTACCTTGAGACATCAAGCATGCCTCTAGACGATAGTGCGATAGTGACAATTAAATTGGTATAACCCTTTCAGTTTATAAATTTTTGAAATAGGCTTAATACTTTTGTGTTGTTGTTCTGTTCTTTAATTCACTTGTTATTAAAATGACATACACAAATGAGGAAATAGCTGATATGCATTACGTTTACGGTTTGTCCCAGGGGAAAGGGTTAGAAGCTTCTAGAAGATCTGCTGAAATGTTTCCTCAACGGCAGCATCCTTCACATAGAATATTTGCTCGACTTCAACAACGATTCCGATAACATGGTTCATTCGACAAAAGAACGCAGGATTGTGGTCGCCATCGAGAAGTACGAACACTAGAGCTTGAGGAAGCAGTACTTAATTTAATTGAAGAACAACCGACTATCAGTACTAGAAATATTGCTTTCCAGCTAAATGTGGATCATATGACGGTATTTCGAATTTTGAAGGATCAAATCGTATACCCTTACCATTTGCAACGAGTACAGGCACTCTTACCGCGAGACTTCCCGAACCGTCTGGAATTTTGCAATTGGATGCTAGAAATGATTAGGAGAAATTGTGACTTTCTGAAGACGATAGAATTCACAGACGAATGTTGTTTATCTCGGGACAAAATTATTAATTTTCATAATTACCACATATGGGCTTATGAAAACCCTCACGCTATTGTCGAAACCAACCATCAAGAACAGTTTTCTCTTAACGTATGGCTCGGAGCTTTGGTGGATTTTTTAACTGGGCCTCATTTTCTACCTCTCCGATTGAATGGCGAGGCATACGTTCAATTTTTAAGAGAAGTGCACCCAGTATTTATGGGGCTCCCGCCCATTTTAGTCAAATAGCACGTCAGCATTTAACTCAAATATATCCGAATCACTGGATAGGTCAAGGAGGACCACAGAACTGGCCCACTCGATCCTCGTATCTCAATCCTCTCGATTTCTCTATTTGGGGCCATTTACAGCATTTGGTTTATCGTACTCCTGTTCGCAATATACAGGGTCTTTCACGAGGAAACTCACCCATATTTATACGGGAAACTACTGAACGTTTTTTCATGAAATTCAGCGCTTATAAGTATTTCACGATGCTGATGAAATCTAAATTATTTTCAAGGCATGAGCTCCTCCAATTTTTCCGGAAATGACGTCAACTTCCGTTTTTCAAATTAGAACACCATTTTTTTATTGCAGAAATAGATTCCTTAGAAAATTTCAAGTTATTCTGATGTAACATTTTTCAGTGTTGGTTGGAAAGTTCTCTCTGAGCGGGAAAATTCGAAAAAAAAATCGAAAATAGAGCCCCGCTGGAACAAGAATAACTTCGAGGTTTTTGGATGGAAAATTTTCATTTTTGGGATTTTTCAAGATGTAAGATTGATGTATCCACTTTAAAAATCGAAATCGCGATTCATGATACAGGGGATGGAAAAATCGCTTTCAAAGTAAGGGATGACAAAATCGTGAAAAATCAATTTTTTTCAAATTAGTACCCCATTTTTTATGGCAGATATTGAATCTACGTAAAAAAATAATGTGAGTGTATGCATCACATCCTTGTCCTACAGTGGATATTTTCTGAGTTATTCACAAAAATCTGTTTATCGTCTTGAATTTTCAGCTATTTCTTTTCCCTTCACGCCAAAAAGATGAAACTGTTGTTTGAACCATGCTGTAGATTTTTCACCCCTTCTTGAAACCGACTTCAAGTTACTATCAGGAGAACCATGGCAAACTCTCGCAGTTATAACTAAAGAAGATGCTCAAAGTTTTGACCGTTAATTTCTAGACATTTATTTATACGTCTCAGGAATGCATCGTGCGTTGCTCTTCTTATTTCATCGGGAGGAAGAGATCTGCAAAAGTGTTTAAAAACCAAATTGAGTTTCAAAACTATGAATCTAAAAATCTAAACGAACCTGAACGCATTTCTGACTCTGCAGTCAGGGGAGTTGAGTAGACAATATTTTTTATCCTACCCGAAGCATAATAATCTAGAGGAGTTAAATCGGGAGAACGTTGTGGCCAAAAATGTGGACCATTGTTCGCCAACCATCGATCTTCAAATAGCCTGTATAGGATATTTGACACATTGAGTGAATTGTGTGAAGGTGCGCCATCTTGTTGATACCATAAGTCATTATGGTTCTATACTAGCGGCTCAATTATCTGAGTCAATATGTCAGAATATCTATCTCCTAAGGGAGAACATTCTTTAAATAATGCAAACATGTGTAGTGTTTCATCTTACCGGTTAAAGTCCCATCGTAAATGTGAACATCGAGAATTGCATTATTTTTGATGGCGCAAAAAACATTGAAACTCCAGGTCTCTTGAAAGTTCCATTGTCTGAAGTGGTGGTTGTTCTCTTCATCCCAATAATGACTGCTATGCCTATTGAAAGAACCATTCTTTGTGAATTTAGATTCATCTGTCCAAATTATACAGTCCAAAAGTTTTCATTCTATTGAAATCGAATCATCATAGCTTCGCAAAACTCTGTTCTCCTGACGAAATCAGTTTCCTTCAAATGCTGTACCCTATTGAATTTATATGGGTGCATTTTATGTTTTTTTAATATTCTCCAAACACTCGATTGAGATAATCCCAGAGCAATCTCGTCATCTTCGAGAGAATTTTGAGAATTCACACGAAAATATGCAAGAACTGTAATTCCGTTGTTCTCATCTTCTACTACACTTTTTTCTCTGTGTATAGTTTTCCTAACAAAAGATCCGATATTTCTCAATTTGTCATGGTTCTGTTAATAGTATCTCTCGTTGGTCTGGGTCGGTCAGGAAACCTCTCAATGAACAGTCGAATCGTTCTATCTACAACTTTATTACATTCTCCATGAAGTAGAATGAGATTTAAATTATCTTCATTGGTAAAATTAGGCATAGTGATCGATTTTATAACTTAATAAGAATTATCACCAAATTAATAGTAAACACAAAATGCTACTGAATAAAGAGGAATTTGGCAGATGTAATTAATGATATCTATCATTAAAAAAAAAAATGTAAAACATTGATGACGAGATATTGTTGATGATGGAGCTCGTGTTGAACGATTATTTGGGCTATTACCATCATCTATTGTGGATGTAATGTTTTCCGACGTTTCGATAGACATCTTCTATCTTTATCAAGCAGGAAAAGTAAAAAACCTTTCGAAAATTATCAATTTTCAAAAAGTCAATATGACAGAAGTCATGAAAGAAAAATGAACAATGTTATATACCCATCTGTGATATGATGATCTTTTTAAGTTGGATCGAACTATCGGCGTCCAAACTTCTGGCAGATCTATAGATGGAGCACTTATGGAAACTGGTGTTATTTTTATAAATGCTGCTTCTTTGATTTTTCTTCTTGCAAGTTTTTCTTCTTTGGATATTATTTATGCTTCATCCCATTTTATACGATGATCCTCATCTACAGCATGTTGGACTAACCTGGATTTGTCGCTGTCTAGTACTCGTAGAAGCTTCTGATGTTCTTTTATTCGTACATTCAGGGGGCGTTTAGTTTCTCCGATGTAAGATCTTCCGCACTCGCAAGGTAATTCATATATGCAGTTCTTTGTCCTTTGTGTCTCATTATTAGGCTTAACTTTTGTAAGTTTAGCTCTGATAGTGTCTTGAGTTTTGAATGCAGTCGTTATGTTGTATCTATTTCCAATTCTTCTCATTTTCTCCGACAAACCTTTTACATAAGGAATTACGGTTTTAATGGTCTGATTTATATCTGTTGGTTCAGGTTGACTTTCTCTTGTTCGTTTAGCTTTTTCTAATATCTTTTTGGGGTAGCCATTGCTTCTAAGAGTTTTCGAGATGTTATTTATTTCTTCATTTTGGTCTTCTTCAGTGCAACAAATATTTATTGCTCTATCAAATAAACATTTTGCTACTCCCAATTTAGTGTTTAGTTGGTGGTTTGAATCAAAATGTAGATATTGTCCTGTGTTCGTTGGCTTTTCATACACAGTGGTTCTTGGGATTCCATTTTGTTTATGTACGAGTACATCTAAGAATGGAAGTTGTCTGTCCTTCTCGATTTCAATTGTGAATTTAATTGATTCCTCTTGATTGTTTAGATATTGAAGGAATCCATCTATAGTGTCTCTTCCATGTTGCCAAATAATGAAAGTATCATCTACATATCTTTTCCACAGTTTGGGTTTAAGTACATATTTTTCTAATGCCTTCTGTTCGAAAATTTCCATATATAAATCAGCTAACATTGGTGATAGTGGTGAACCCATGGCCATTCCGAATTCTTGTTGATAAAAGATGTCTTCGAATTGGAAATATGTTATTTCAATATAAAGAGAAAGCATTTCCATAATTGCATTGACGCTTAGTGTAGTTCTTTCACTAAGGGTTTGATCTTCTTCAAGCTTTTTCCTAACTATGATAAGTGTTTTATCTGTCGGAATATTAGTGAACAAACTGGTGATGTCGAAGCTGACCATAACGTCTTCTTCCATGATTTCTTGATGTTTCATTATTTCTATGAAATGTTTTGTGTTTCTTATCATCGATGTTGAATTACTTTTTAATGGCGATATAATTTTCAGCAGAAATTTAGCCATTTGGTGGCATGCTGAATTTCTTGAACTCACAATTGGTCTTAGAGGAATATTTGCTTTGTGTATTTTTGGTAGACCATATAATATATAATATATATATGACTTCTGTCATTTTGAGTTTTTGAAAATTGAGAATTTTCGAAAGGTTTTTTACTTTTCCTCCTTGATAAAGATAGAAGATGTCTATCGAAACGTCGGAAAACATTACATCCACAATAGATGATGGTAATAGCCCAAATAATCATTCAACAAATGTAAAACATGATAAGTTTTTGCATATGGTTCATAAGGAATTATTTATTTATCACTGGAGAGAAAACCGATGGCCGATTAGTTGAAATAAAGAGGTTTCCGATACAAATTCGAATCCAAATTCGCCATCTATTTAGGAACAACATGTAACTTTTTTCTCTGGCATATTAGGGTAGTAAAATCTGAAACATGGTTTAAGTAACAGTTCCTGAAAATTTCATCTTTTTGGCGTGAAGGGAAAAGAAATAGCTGAAAATTCAAGACGATAAACAGTTTTTTGTGAATAACTCAGAAAATATCCACTTTAGGGCAAGGGTGTGAGGCATACACTCAAATTATTTTTTAACGTAGATTCAATATCTGCCATAAAAAATGGGATTCTAATTTGAAAAAATTGGTTTTTCATGATTTTGTCATTCCTAACTTTGAAAGCGATTTTTTCACCCCCTGTATCATGAATCGCGATTTCGATTTTCAAAGTGGATACATCAATCTTACATCTTGAAAAATTCCAAAAATGATAATTTTCCATCCAAAAACCTCGAAGTTATTCTTGTTTCAGCGGAGCTCTATTTTCGATTTTTTTTTCGAATTTTTCCGCTCAGAGAGAATTTTCCAACCAAAACTGAAAAATGTTACATCAAAGTAACTTGAAATTTTCTAAGGAATCTATTTCTGCAATAAAAAAGGTGTTCTAATTTGAAAAACGGAAGTTGATGTCATTTCCGGAAAAACCGGAGGTGCTCACGCCTTGAAAATATTTTAGATTTCATCGGCATCGTGGAATACTTATAAGTGCTGAATTTCATGAAAATACGTTCAGTCGTTTTCCGTATAAATATGGGTGAGGTTCCTCGTGAAAGACCTTGTAGAGGACTTGAGAAACCGCATCATCGATGCGTGCAGGGTAATCAGAGAGACTCCAGGAATATTTGAGCGAATACGTGGTTCAATGCGCCGACGTCTAGACGCATGCGTGATGTCTGAAGGTAGACATATTAAACATTTAATATGATTTCTACGTGTTGTGTGTTTTGTTATTAATAAATTAGTTTTATTTTTTACTATTTACTCGTTTAATGCAGGTACTAACTACAGAATAATAATGAATCCAGTTCGCATTTATAACGATGTACCTATCTCTGTAGTTGTTCGTAAAATAATTGAGACATTTTTTCTTTAGAATGAAACAGGCTATATGAAATAAATTTTTTAATGGTAAACAAATAATAGGACAAAAAGTTACATTGGGGGTAGCGTTTACCACTCTTACAACCATGGGGTAATCCAAATAAATAACTGAATAAGTGTCTTTTTGCTATTAGGAAACGTTAGGTTAATTTCAATATTGTAACTTTTTTGGTGCTTGTGAAAAAAATTGTTATACAAATTTTATGTATTCCCTTTGAGGGGCTGTATCTTAACAAGGGGTTCTCCAATGAAGTTTCTTTATATGAAAGAACCTATCTTTTTTTGCGATGAGGAATCACCTACTTAAATATCTTACACTTATTTAGTTACACCCTGTATAGAAAATATATGCATGAACCAGTTAAGAAAAGGAAAAAATATTTGAAATATAGGAATCAACTAAATCAACCCCAGATACCTCCGGTTTTGGAGGCTAAACCGAGCATCGCCACGATGGAAGCATAAGCAACCTGTGTGGCGACCAAAACCCAAGGATACAATAAAATAACAGAAAAAGATATATTGCGGTGAAATTAGAAATAAAAGGATAATTGGTGGAACCACAGGAGTGCAGAAAATATGAGAATTGAATGGAAGGTACTTGCCGACACTTGTTTCTGCTTATTGGCTCCAAAACCGGAGGTATCTAGGGTTGAAGCCACAAATAAGATGCTCGCTCCTGTTGTGGACACCAGTGGCGGCTTGTCCTATGAGGCAGGTGAGGCAGTGCCTCATCAAAAAAATTCTGAACCGTATATTTCTTCATTCCCTTTCATCATCACTTTTTTCCTCAATATTTTTCCCAATCTCACGTTCCTTGTTTATTCATAACAAATCAAATCCTCTTTGAATAAACGGTTGGAGGCATGCCTAACGCAGGCTTCTTTGACTGAATTAGCATGTTATATACTTCGAAGACCTCCGAGAACGTAATGGAAAGCCATTCTAGGATTAATCCGAGGCTGGCCTCTGCGCGATCTTAGCCGATCTGAGATCGTTTCGTTACTGCGATGTCCAGCTGGTTATCTGCGTCGAAGCGGTGAGAACATATCTACGGCTTTGAAGGCAGCTTCTCGAGGAATTAGAGGCTGGCCTCAGGTTTTTATTCTAGTTAATCTGGAAGCGGGAAATAGAGAAATACGGTTAGTTCAATTTGTCGTTATTTTAGAGGTTCGCGTTTGCTGTGTATCGCGTATGATTATAATCATTTTTAGGTGAATTTTTTCTCAAATATAAATCTTTTTTATCGAAAGTGACTACCAGATCGCGAAATGGATTCAACGGGACCTAGTAATAGTAAATCTTTTGAAATTCCTAAGGAACATGTTCAGTGTACTTGTGATATTGTTAATTATTTAATAAATAAGCAACATTTTTCGACTCATTCGTATGATGATAAATTATATTTAATTAAGAAAGTTAAGCGACCTGTTCCAGATTTGAGGAAATCTCTAGTGTCTAGTGGTGGGGTCGGTAAATCAAATCAGGGATTCCAAAATACCTGGTATGACAAGTACGACTGGCTTACTGGAAGTATTACTTTGAAAAAAATATTTTGTTGGGCGTGCATTTTATTCTCAACAACTTATGGAAATTCCGACACTTTGGTCGAAAAGTGGTTTTAGTGATTTGAAAAATTTATCTCGGGGTCTATCGCTACACAATAAAAGTGCTCAGCATATTTTATCTAATTGCAAGCTTACCGTTATGAGAAAGCAAAAACAAAATATCGCCACAGCAATAGCGTCAAATAGAAAAAAAAAATTTCAATGCTAAAGTCAAAGAAAATCGACAAATT